>MU739229.1:28118-52609 GCA_026770625.1 Nicotiana glauca
GGGGGGGGGGGGGGGACTGTGCAATAACACATGAGACGATGGATCGGGTCGTCACAATCTTGAGCTATAGGTGGTAGAGGTGGCTGAAACTGCAGGAATCGCTCCCAGGCCCAAACCTAATATAATTTGGATGTAAATTTTAAGGTATATTTTTATGATTTATGTTATAATGAAGAGAGTATTTGACTATGTTTTCACCTGCAGCAACGGTATAAATTCTGCTACGTCTCGTTGGGTGCCCATGCATGCCCGACACATCTGTCAATACAAGTAACCAAGAACAGCAACACCCTAGCTGTATTGATGTAAATCATATAGCCGCTCAAGGTGATGAAGAAATCTCAAGCTGACTAGGTTTTCCGAAGTGTTCGGGAACAATACACCTCCAAACATAAACACCAGCAGCGATCTCGTGTACCGGTTAATATGAATATCCGGTGTATCATGAGTAATGTCATCATTCATGGCCTCCAAATGCAGCCGAACAAGTGTCAACGCAAGACGACTAGCCCCAACCAATGCACTTTCATCCTCTAGCCGGAAATCGGTGAGCCGCTGCAACGTCTCCACGTACTAATTGTGAGCACGTAATTTTTGCTCTATGTGAAATACTCCTACAAATTAAAGAAATAAATTTTTCCCAACTATTTGTAATTTATAGGATTTTGTGGGAATTTGTGTTAATTGTTTGCATTTCTGTGGATGTTTACTTTTATTAAAATCATAAAAAATACAAAAAAAATACCATGCATTGTATTTAGATTTTGCTTCTATGTTTTTAGGACTAATTAGTTAATTAATTTTTCTACTAAAATGAAAATCACAAAAATGGTTCATTTTTACATTTTTAGCTTTAATTTTAGATTAGTAGTTTTTCTCTTTTAATTTAGGATCAAGTAATTTTTATAATTATTATAATTAGATAATTAGTTTAATTTCATAATTTAAATTAATTTAGGATTTTAATTGAGGATTTTTAAGTAAAGAAAAAGAAAAAAAAAGGCCCCAAATTTTTATCATCTCCATTGCCTTTTGCCGCCGGAAATTGCCTCACGGCGGCGGAATATCTCCAAATGGCCCCAAATTTTTACCATGTAACCGTCGTCCCCTCCCCCTTCTAAATCCCCAAACCACCTCCTTCAAATCCCTTCTGATTCAGCAAAATCTTAGATCTAAGAATACGGGTCTGTTGCATATCCCCTCTTTTCCGTTTGTTCTTCTATTCGATGGGTCTAGATACACCCCAAGCATGTGTTCTTGACAAGAACAAACGTTTGGGGGTCGATTTTAACAGAATCAAAGCCAAAACAAAAAAAATCTAAGTTTGATTTTCCTTTTCTCATTTATTAGGGTTTCCTTTATTTATTTTGCTTTTCTTTCTTGTTTCGTCTGAGTTCTGGTTCCCGTTAATAAATAAAATATGTTGTTAGGGTTTCTCTTCATTTCTGTTTTCTTGATTCATTTTTCTTTAAAAATAGGCAGTAGCTTTAATTGTTCTTTTCTTTTCTTTTTGTTTTTTCTTTTTTTTTTGTTGTTCTTATTATTCTATGCATGCTTTGATTCATACTATGAAGAACGAAAAAGAAAAGAAAGAAAACCGGGTTCAGAACACTATCTATTTAGGGTTTCTTGTTTATCCTTATTCTCCTTTGATTTTCTTTCTTTTTTCTGTTAATTAACCAGAATTACTACTTAGTCATTTAGGTTAACTGTCGCATTGTTGTTTACTGTTCTTGCTATGGAATTTTCTATTCTTAGTTGTTTAAGTTGGCATATTTTTAGGTTAATTATAGTAATTATGTTGTGTTGGTTCATTGTTTATTGGTTGCCTTTTTCGTTTCAGCAGTATTGTGTTTTGAGCATTATAATTATTAATTATTTAGGTTTGGTTTATATTCATTACAGTAAGGTTCATGATAATTCAGTCTTTGTTAGGTTCATTTGTTTTAGGTGTTTATGATTCAATCAATATCTGGTTTTGATCCTTTTTGATTATCAAGTGGTCTCTTATTCATGTTTGGTCAATTTGGCAATGAGTAGACATATTTAGGGGTCAAATGAACAATAAAGATATTTTAAGGGGGCGTTTGAGAGATAAAAAATAAGAAAAGGATAAGACTTGAGGAAATGTTCTAGAATAGGGGGTAGCTATCCCCATTTGGTTAGCACAATGTGCAGAAGCCAATAAGGGACAACTAGCTATCCCAGTTTGTTAGAAAGATGTTGTTGAGGCTGAAGGGAATATTTTCTTGGCCTATTTTTCAGCACATGGCATTTTAGGCCTATAAGTAGTACCCTTCCCTCACTCATAGGGGACATAGACACTCATATAGATTTTCAGAACCCTAAAATACTGAAAAAGGCTCGACTATATTATTTTAAGTAGCTGATTTCAATTCTCTTTGGTTTAAACACAAAATGCCTAATATTTTATTAATTTTTTAGGTCGAGTATGGATTAATCTTGGTGCTACTACTGGTCTCACTACTCTTTGCTGAAGCTTTTGTTGTTTCTTTTGGCTGTATCCAGGTATCTTCTTGAGCCCTGAAATGACAAATTGAAGTTTTAACATGTTTGACTTGGAATAAACCTTCAGATCTTCTTCTTTCGTTTAACATCTGTTATTTTGTTTGGTTTTATAATTACTTGCTTCAATTTTGATTAAGTGCTAACACTGGTATTCTATTCTCTAGTATGTTTCACAAAGTTTAAGTGTTCACGGTTTAAATTAGTACATATGTTTCAGTTGTAACATATTGGGACTGTGATGGGAAACTACCGATTGCATATTGTATGTATGTATATTATCAGTTGAATCACCTTGAGTTCCAATACTGTTAGATTAATGGTAGGTTTAGGTCTAGGGTAATGCATGAATTCAGGAAGTGAGTCTTTGCTATATCGATCTAGTGAGTGTGGTGATTGTAATGTAAAGAATTACATTAAGTGTTAATGATATTTTCTTTTATTAGCATATTGTTTGTCTTCGTTTATTATTAGTTTAAGCTCAAGGTGGTTTATGAGCAAATAATATTTAATCTCTTTTGTTACTACCAATAGTGTTGGGCTTATGACACGGATGTATAGCCTTTGATTTTGCTGAATTCTTAATACTCTGGGTCACATATTAATTCAGAAGAAGAGGAATCTCGATTGGGCTTGATATTGGCCCATGCGAGGCAGCCTGGTCAAGTTTTGACCTAAGGCATTTTATTTGTTGCTCATTTTCCACCTTGGGCTCAATTTCGAGCCCATCTAGCCTTTAGCAGCTTATCCATTAATTTCTTCTATTTAGTATAATAAAAATGGGCTTCCAATCTGGAGGTTTATCTCTAAAAGGCCGGGCCTGATGTTTAGCCTAATCAACCCCTTTCTTGGGCTTGATTCCGAGCTCAGTTCCCATCAACCATATTTCTTTTAAAAAATATCCTTTAAATGTATTGGGTCTGCTACTGGCCCATTTATTTTCAAATAATTAAAGACATGCTTTATCTTTCCATGTTTACAACTAATAGCTTTATGTTGAACATCGAATTAGTTTTAAAATAAACATCTTTAGTTTGTTATAATTAAGGACAACCTTTTCTTTGAATAATTGAGGCATCCATCTACAAACCATTACATAGTCTATGGCCCTCTTATTAATTATTATAACTTAGTTATTAAAAATGAATATCCGTAGTTTGCTTTAGGCACGTAAAATGTACCATCGTAATTATGTATACGTTCGTGTGACATAATTACGATTCTAAAAATAAAATCGGAGTATGCGTTCGTGCAACTTTGACTAAATAATCTTAATAATAATAAAGTGTTATTAATTGTAGATACGTTCGCGTGACATAATTTTTTACGCGCCAAACAAACGGGTACACGTACGCGTGACCTGTTTTAAGATAATTTCTTAATTAAAAGAGGCAATGCACATAGGTTCTAAAAATAAGTAATTAGATAATTTGATTAAGCCAAGTATGATCAAAGCGACCATGCTAGAACCATAGAACCCGGAATGCCTAACACCTTCTTCCGGGTTAACAGAATTCCTTACCCGGATTTCTGTATTTTGCAGATATTAAAACAGAGTCAAATCTCCTCAATTCGGTATTCTAAACCGGTGACTTGGGAAATCATAATTATCCTAAGTGGTGACTCTGATTTTAATATAAGTAATCCCGTTTCGATTGTCGCTTAAATTGGAAAAACTCTCTTATACCCCTTTCGGGGTAGAAAAAGGAGGTATGACACTAATCTCCGGTATAATCTCCCATGGCATGCGGCAAAGCAACAGGAAGTCCATCAACCGACAACCCATACAGAACCTCCACATCCTGCAGCGTGATAGTGGCCTCGCCAATGGGCAAATGGAATGTGTGCGTCTCTAGTCTCCACCGCTCTATCAAAGCCGTGATTAACAACCAATCCAGCTGCAGCCGGCCGATCTCAATAATCCTATAGAAACCCGTATCCTGCAGGCGTCTGACTATATGGGGATGGAGCTAGAGGTTCTTAAGAAAGCCCTACATATCATCTACTCTCCTAGAACGTAAAGCCTGGCCCAATAACTGCCTCTCCCATATGTAGGAAGACCTATGCTCGGCCTGTAGCAACAGTAGCTTTAGGAAGGCAGGTCTGGAATGCAAAGGAGGAATCTCCATGACGACTACTGTAAATTGAACAAAACTAATTACATTATTTTTCTTTTCCATTGCTTAAATATATTGCAATACCTTCAATATTAAATTTTATTCGATATTTTTACTATATTGTTAATTAGGTTGATACATTTTCAATATTATAATTTTACATTTTATATGTTCCTTTAATATGTTAGTTTTATTATTTTATATGTTTGTTAATTATTCACCTATTTTTTACTATACAGGATTTAGTTATTAAATATTCACATTTTGGTTCCGGAAACAATATTTGAGGCTCAGTAACACCAATATATCATGAATTCTTATGTTCATGATGAGAAATTTTTTCTGATTTTTCACTCAATAGGTATGTTATTTTATATGTTAGTTTATCATTGTATATATTAGTTTTATTATTTAATATGTTAGTTATTTTATATGTTTGTTTGTTTGTTACTGACTTATTTTTTACTATACTAAAATTAAATAATTAATTTTTGTAACTATACAAGATTTAATTATTAAATATTTATATTTTGGTTTCGGACACAATATTTGAGGCAAGTAGCACCAATGTATCCTGAATTCTTTTGTTCTTACGTTTGTTGACTATAATTAGAGATAGTTTGTGTTTGAACTATTAGCTTTTTGACGTATTTTTGGGAATATGAGATACTCAAATGATTAATTTCTATAACTACAAGGATACTAAGCTAAAGAGCACTATATTTTAATACGTTAAAAGGTCACTACATTACAAATACGAGCACTACATTAGGTCACAAGATACCACTACAGGGAACTAAAGTAACAATTTATCTAGTTTACTAGTCTTTTAGCAAATAAATAACCTAAACAAGATAAAAATAGTAAATTAATTTAATCACAAAACAATCACGAAAATATATATGCCACAGTAAAAAGTAACTAATTAACATTCTTTTTAACAACTAATAACAGTTTCTCTATTTTACGAATTTTTTTAGCACACTAATACAATAGTCCGGATAAAAAATAATAAATTAGTTAAATCGCAAAACAATCATAAAATAACATGGAGTACATAAAAAATAACTAATATTCATTTTTTATACAAGTTTTAACAAAAACTAAGTCGGAATACCTCGATTTAAGGTTTTTAGAAAATTGAAGATTTTGTGATTTGGAACCGAAACAAGCAACAATGTCCGAGATAACGCCTTAGCTAGCACGTGGGACTAAGAATCTTTTTTTTTTTGGGACGGGTGGGCTCCCTCAAGTGGACTCCCTCAAGTTTTTTTTGATTAAAAATGGAGGGGGCCACTTGGATTTTAATATTGGAAGGGGGGGGGGGAGTTATGATGATTCTATTTTGGGGGAAGGAAGAAGACGATCTATATTTATATGTATAGCGTCTTTTGTTAAGAAGCTATATGTATAGCGTCTTAACAAAAGACTCTATAGTTTTCCGCTTAAATTAATTCATATAGATGCTATACTTAACTGGCCAAATAGTAAGGTATAGCGTCTTTTAAAAAGACACTATATATATTTTGGTCATTATATTTTTTTTCACATATTTTTGTTTTTTAAGTCCAAAAGAACAACATTTTGGTTCCGAACTGGTGAACCACTAGGTCTAATGAATCCCTTTTCAAGCAAACCTTACAACTAATCCTTCAATTCTTTCAACTCAGCTGGAGCCATATGGTACGATGAATAGAAATAGGCTGAGTGCCTGGAACCAAATCAATATAAAATTTGATACCCCTATCGGGAGACATACCCAAAAAATCTATAGGTAACACCTTTGGAAACTCACTCATAATCGGTATAGAATCCATAGAAAGAACCTCCGCAATAGAATCACGGATATAAGTTAAATACACTAAAAACCCCTTCTTGGCCATATGCTGAGCCTTCAAATATGAAGCTACCCTGCTAGTGGAGTGACCGAGGGTCCCTCTCCACTCTAATCTAGGCAACCCAGGCATGGTTAAAGTCACATTATTGGCATGACAATCCAATATAATGTGATATGGAAACGACTAATCCATACAAAGAATGACCTCAAAATCCATCATATTCAACAACAATAAATCTGCTACAATATCAAAACCATAAATAGTAAAAACATAAGACTGATACACCCGATCAACTACTATAGAATCTTTAATCGGTGTAGACACAGATACAGGAACATCAACAGAATCACGAGGCATACTCAAAGGCGAAGCAAAATATGATGACACAAAAGAATATGTAGAATCTAGATCAAACAACATGGAACAATCTCTATGACAGACTGAGATAATACTTGTAATAATTGCATCAGATGACTGAGCCCCACCATCCTATCCTC
Organism: Nicotiana glauca; assembly: GCA_026770625.1. Taxonomy (NCBI): domain Eukaryota; kingdom Viridiplantae; phylum Streptophyta; class Magnoliopsida; order Solanales; family Solanaceae; genus Nicotiana; species Nicotiana glauca. The sequence continues at coordinate 35,097 of MU739229.1, forward strand.
CACCTATGGGATAACCTCTCATTGACTTGCCTCCACCTCTAACTAACTAGCCCCTACCTCGGGATACCTGACCTCCGCCTCTAGCTAGCTAAGCGGGTGGTGAAGCAACCGGTGCCAAAATCATGGCACGAGTATCTTACTATGACATGTTTCCCTAAAATCTGAGACAATACTTCCTTATGTGACCTGTATCTCCACATTCAAAGCATCCTCTCGGCTGGTGTGGTTGTTGGATCTGAGATTGACCCTGACGAACCGAATAACTATTGTAATAACTCTAAATTGGTGGTGCACTAATGGGAGTTGATGGTGCACTAAATGCTAGCTTCTCAAATCGAGGTCATAAGCACTATGACTGCCTGAAATACCACGTGTGACCTGTAGAGCTGACTATACCGAACAAATAGGATGGCCTCTACCAAAGAACTCCTGCCTTTAGACAAGGAACCATTGAATCCTCTAAAATGACGAGGCCTCTTATTAGAGATTGCCTCTCTTGCGTCGATTCTAATGCGCTCAATCCTCCTAGCGATCTCCACTAGATGAGTAAAAGAAATCTGTCTCAGCCTCTCTGGCCATCTGAAATCTGATGCCATATGTAAGACCCTTGATTTACCTCTACACCTTTTCCTTTTTTAGTATGGATCAGGATAGCTGCATGAAGAGACAAAATCCACAAGTTTGATCTCATACTAAGAGTCATGCTACCCTGCTGAAGGCGTCCGAACTGACTGCACAACTCCCCTCTCTGAGTGAAGGGAATGAACTACTCTAAGAACAACTATGGCACCACTTGTACACCTGCCACCGCCTCGCGGGAGAATCGTGCATATAAAAGACGGTAAAAGCAATTCCATTAAACTCCACTATCCCTATGTTGCACAAATCTCATGGCAATGGTCCAAGAAGTCTTAGGAATCTTCGGAAGGTGCACCACTAAAGTGAGGGGTATACAACCTGGTAAACTTGTCCAACCTCTTCAGCTCATCAGTTGACATCATGGCTCTCTCCCCGAGCTGTTTAGCAACAATATGTCGAACCGCCCCAACTGGTAGAGTTGTTGGGCTCTAATAACCTTGAGCCATCTACTCTGGAGTATAAGTAGCAGGAGTCTGAACTCTTTCTCCGGCCTGAGAAATGGTTGGTGACGTAGGAAACAAACTGGTTTGAGCTATACTCTCCATCAAGCCAACCATGCAGACTAAGGCGTCCTAAAGCACTGGAGTAGCAATAAACCCCTCTGGGACCTGAGTTTGTCCTAATGGCTCGGTCATAACAGGGATCTTATCATCCTGCTCTATCTGAGGATCGGCAACGGATGTCTCTATGCATTCTCCAAGCTGAGCTCTGCTTCAACCTTTGGCTCTACCATGATCCCGGACCCGGACCCGGACCCGGCCCCGGCCTCTACCCTTGGTAGTGGATGAAATCTGGAGCTCCGACTCCTCATCAACTACGGGTGACGTACGCGTCCTCACCATCTGTGAGAGAATAAGAGAAGAATGATTCAGACTTCTAATAGAACAAAGTCGCACGATAGAGAAAGAAGGAAAGTGAAGTTTCCTAAAGCATTATAGCCTCTAGAAGATAAGTACAAACGTCTCTATACCGATCCTCAAGACTCTACTATGCTTGCTCGTGACTTGTGAGGCCTATGCAACCTAGGGCTCTTATACCAACTTGTCACGACCCAAAATTCCAACTATGGGGTCGTGATGGCGCCTATTATCCGCTTGCTAGGGAAGCCAATATTAGCTAAACAATTAAGCAATTTAAAAATTTGAAAACATAATAATAATAATAATAATAATAATAATAATAATAATAATAATAATAATAATAATAATAATAATAAATTAAGGTGAAGTATCAAGAAATGCATAATAATTCGAAACCGTCGATGTCTAGACTAATCCCAGAAACTGGTGTCACAAGTATATGAGCTGTTAGAAATTACATAAACGTGTTAAATGAAATACAAAATTGTATGATAGAAAGTAAACAACAATAAAGATCGGAAAAAGACTTCAGGGTCTATAAATGTCGTGTAACACTATCTCAAGTCTTCTGGGAGGACGGGTCTGTCACACCTCCTTTTTTACTACATCCGCAAGGGCGTAAAGGAGATTTTCCACTTAAAGGACAATCGGAACGAGATTTATTATTAGGATTCAAAGTCGCCACTTGAGAGATTAATGGTGTCCCAAGTCACCGGTTTAATCTCGATCCGAGGAAAATATGACTCTGTTTAACAGTCTGCGAACTAGAAATCCGAGTAAGGAATTCCTTTAACCCGGGAGAAGGTGTTAGGCATTCCCGGGTTTCGTGGTTCTAGCACGGTAGCTCAACTGTCATATTTGGAATATTTATCTGATTTCAAAACATGTTTTAGCTTATGTGCTTTTTAACCGTAAATCGCTTTTATTATTATTTTAACGAGAATTGAAACGTCGTGAAAATGCGTCTCGAACCACTTCACATAAATGCACCCGTGGTTGTTGACACATTTCGACTTCGTTGAGATTTGGATTTGAGTCACATAAATGTGCACTCGGGCTTAGGAAGGTAATGTTATTAAAATACACGCCTAAAGAGACTAACGCGTTATTATCTTTGGGGAGGGCTGTAAAATTCGCTAAACGGCACATTCCGGAATCTAAGTATTTTAACCCAAATACTTATTGAGGGCCCCGCAATTTATGTATTTTGTCTAGCGAGGCTCATATCGTTTATTATTTGGAAGGCAAACCTAAAACAATCTATAATTTTCTATTTTTTATTTGTCTCTAATAATAAAAGAAGAAGCCCTAATTAATTATTATTGTTCAAAGGCTACTATACTCTTGGGTCCATGACTTTTATAAGAACTTCATCAGTTTCCTTTGGGCCTCAAGCTTAGCCCAGGAAGAATACATAACCCAACAGATTTGTGGGGTCTCACACGATTTGATTTCAGCCCCAAAAATTAACAAATGGGCCTAACAATTTGCAAGCTCAAAACAGCCCAGATTTCAGATCATCGTTGGATTTAATATCACAGCCTAATTACCTTATTTATTTACCAAGAGATAATTTTTTAGCTATTCAAATCAGTCAAATTTATTTGACCAGTGACTTCTTAGCTATTCAAGTCAATCAAATTGATATTGCATACTTAATTCAAGTGAACTACTAATATTAACTACTGACTTAGAATTGTCAACGCTTACATGAAACAATGAACTCAAGGAAACGCATGCTTCGACATTAATAACTAATCTGCTTATATCAACTACTGCATTACGAAGTTGTTCAAGACGCACGTTCAGCTTAAAATTGAACTCGATGTGGCCATCACATTGATTTTAACTCAATTGCAGGTTCAAACTATTTATGATTTTTAATTTTAAACAGAAAAATGCTAAACCAAAGCAAGTACTAGCTGTGCTAAGACTACAGCTAAGTAACCACAAATTTAATTGTCCAAATCAGTCCAATTAAGTGCATACCACACCTAAATTATATCAGGCACATACACACTAACTAACATATTTCTAACTGTTAATATACACAGTTCAAATGAACACGTAGTGTGACGTAGAAAACATGAACATGCTCATTTCTTTTCGATTTCAACAGTTTCATCAGGGTGATTCTGAGATGTGTACCTGAAGAATGAATCAAACAGAAAAGGAAGAAGTCAGCAGCCGTAACAATTTCCAGCAGTAGTTCAGGAACGAGTTTAAAACCCAGCAGCAATCAATAAATGAGTATAACAGCCCAAAAAGTATTCAGCAGTTCAGGATAAGCTGGAAACCAAGCAGAATCTATAGATCAACCCAAAATAGCACCAAATAGCCAGAAATGAACCCAGCACTAACACAACCAGTAAACAACCAACAATCAACTCGAACTAAGCAAATCTCATGCACATATGACTCGAACAGCTTGTAAATAACAATGTCGAGCAGAATCAGATGAGTTCAAGTTACTTCTGATCCTTAATGAGCTAGAAAATTGGATTAAGGACTGGAATCTGAAAGTGAGCTAAGGAGAAATTAATGAAACAGTAATTGTTTTTTTTGATTTTCTGGAAATTTGAGAAGAATAAGATCTAAGGGAGTTGGATTTCAAATTTCAGATCTGAAACTTGTGAGGAATGGGAGGAAAAGTTTTGTGAGGCTCCCCCTATACTTGTTATCAAAAGGTCTTAAACTACTCCCCATTATCCAGGAGGGTCCTGAAAACTCCTAATTGAATCCTATCTCGAACATGAAAACTTTGGAACCAGCTTGCATTCCTCTGGGGCACATTTGTGCTAAATTACACTACTCATGATTATTTTGAAATTTAAACTAAGTCCCATTTTCCAGGAGGGTCCTGGGAGTGTATGGTCAAACCTGTTTTGGTGCTTGCTCTTTCTCCTACGGAGGGTTTCTCCGAAACAAACGAAATTTTCTGCCGCTGTTTTAATCAAAGAAAGCTTGTCAGTTTAGAATGTGGTTAGTTGCTGGCATTCTGGCTAGGCACATCCTTGCCGTTGATCTTAACTCTGACTTGCTTCTCTGGTTTTGCCTCGAACTGTTTCGACTTCCCGACTGACTTCAGCCCCATGACTTTGATAACCCCAGTGTTCCATCCCATATTGTTTTTTTGTGTTTCTGACCCCTCTATCTGAAACTTGCTTTTCCCCCACGACTATCTTGATCAATCCACCAATGAAACTTTCAGTGGCCCTTTGTGTCTTACTTTGCCTTTTAACATCTTTGGTATATTCCGGCCCTGCTGTGCTTCACAACTGGGAAACTGGTAGTTAGCCTTGACATTCCTCCCTTTCGTTTTGAACAAAACTGTCACTGAAACATCTTAAAGACAGACCTCGAAAGAATGAAATGCAAAGACCTCGAGGGTTAGGGATAGAGAGAATCCAAAAACGGATGATTTGCAATGAAGAAGGAAGAGAAGAAGACTTATCTGAGTGGAACAGCTGGTACCATTGAGAATGCCGTGCATTTTGGATTAACCGACCTAGTCTGTCCAACCAATCAACTTTCAATTGCCACATTTGCTGTTCTGGACTTTCATAACCTGATTTTTCACCCAAACTCAAACCTTGCTCATCTTGCAATGTCTTGAGCAATTTTCCAACCACAGACTTGTCTCATTTGCCCATCTGAAAACTCACCTTTGCCTTACGGTGCCCATGAGGGTTTTCACCAATAATACTCTCTCATTTTTTATTTTCTCAACTCACTTCGCCTTACGGTGCCCGTGAGGGTTTTCACCAATAAGACTCTCTCATTTTTTATTTCTCTCAACTCACATCGCCTTACGGTGCCCGTGAGGGTTTTCACCAATAAGACTCTCTCATTTTTATCATTTTCCCCCTTGTACCGGAGTGTTTGCCCTGACATGAATCACTTTTACTTGCTCGTATTAGCACTTCTTGAAGACTGATCGGAAGGTCTTTCTCTGGACCGTAAAGAAGGCTTTTGGATGGGGTTAGAAAGAAGGGTATAATAGGCTCGAAACAATTCAACATGGGTTCAAAATTACAACTTTCGGAACCAAATTTCTCACAACAACTACAACTTCTGCCCCAGTTTCTTTTTTAGGGGGATTTTTGGATTTTATTTTGGTGTGACTGAACCTCAAATAGGCTGCCTACGTACCCTTTCGGGATCAAGTCGAACGTAGTTCATGTCATAAAATTACTTCGTTGTTGCGATCTTTCCTTTCTTCCACTTTTCTTTTTCTTTTTTCTCTTATTTCTTTTCTTTCTCTTTTGTTTTCTTTCTTTTATCTTTTCTTTTCTTTTCTTTCTTTTCTATTTTTTGTTTTTTTTCTTTTCTCTTTTTCCTATTTTCTTTTCTTCTCTTTTTCTTCTTTTTCTATTTCACTGTTTTTCTCTTGTTTCTTCACTTACTTTCCCCGCTCGGGCTTACGAGTTTTATTATTGATTCTGAAAGAGGGGTATGAAAGAAAATAACTGAGGTTCAAAGGGATAACAAAGGATAAAGTGTTTGGATAGCAGAACAAAATGCCTTCGTTATTCCAATCTCCAAAACATGCCAAGTACAAACTACACAATTAAACAAGCTGAGGAAAACATACGTAACATCCTTTGATTGCACCAGAAATAGTAACCATATCCACACATGTGCCTTCTATATTTTTCAATTACCCAGCACCATTGGGCAACAAATGCGGTACCACGAATGCCCCCTGTAAACTTGGGGCAAACTTGCCTTTGGATTCAAACCGATGTGGCATGATGCATTTCAACATTATATCTTTATGTTCTATTTGCCCCCATTTTATACAATTTGGTCTCGAAGTGATATCTAAATGCCCTTACTTATTTCCTTCGAATGTCCTTGCATTTTCAACATTGTTTCATTGATTCATTACTAAATTATCTTTTAAAACCATGCTGAGAATTATGCGTGCATATCATGTCACTAGAACCAGTATGAAAAAGATTGTAACAAGAGAGGAGAACTAAACAAAGTGACTAGAAATGGCAGGAAACAGAGAATTGCATTAGACAGACGGTGAAAGAGTTTGGACCACCAAGCAAGCACACTAGACTAGGGTTACAACCTTTGAACAAACCTAGACAGCACTAAACAAGATATTACGACTAAACAAACAAAGCAAAGTGAAAGGATAGAAGAGTTTGAGTCACAAGACAATTTCCGGATTACAACCCTGAAAGTAACTCGGACAACAGAAATGACAACAAAATAAACTACCAAAAACTCCATTCTAGATGACCAAGAAATGGAGCGTCTCCCCAATTACCAAGCACGACATCTTTAGCCACTGAGTTTCACACTAATGTTGCTGGAACCATCACAACGTTGTTCTTAGCAAACTGCTTTTGGGTTCCTTTTGTCAGCTCGTTCTCACGATCAACCTCTGATAGCACTGAAACCTTAGTAGCATGTGGACCTCCAAGGATCTCAGAAGATTTCTCATGTTCCTTTTTGAAATAAATCATACCCGCCATATGCGTCTCATTGTGCACAGGAGATGGACTCTGGCTAGTGTTTGTTGCATCTGGACTTTGCACGACAATGTCGTCTGCATCAATAAGCTTCTGAATCGCATTCTTCAGATTCCAACATTTCTCTATGTCGTGCCCCAGGGCACCTGAGCAATATGCGCACCTTTGAGAGGGATCAAACTTCTTTGGAAGATGGTTCGACGTTTTTATCTTAATAGGCTTCAACATGTCCAATGTCCTTAACCTCTAGAACAGACTGGCGTATGATTCTACCAACAGAGTGAGGGTTTTCTTCTTTCATAAGCCCTCATTCTTAAATGCTGTATTGGGTCAAAAACCTGATCCGGGGTGTTTTTGGTAAGCTTGCGGGGGTAGGTGGGCATTTTGAGGAGCTGGGTATTGTCATGTGCGACTTTGGGAGTTATGTGGAGATAAGTAGCATCGGGGAGGGTCATCTAGTGCACAAGGATAACCATGGGGACGACGTCGAGGCTGGAAGTGCCGATTAGGAAAACTTATAGGATCGTCTTTTCTGTTCCTCTTTCTTCCAGCCAAACTTACCGGGACATTCTGAATAGCCTCCGAACAACTCACGATTTTGCCTGACTTGATCCCTTCTTCTACTAGCTCCCCTATTTTTAACACATCATTGAAAGGCTTTCTCAGGGCCGGGATCAAATGACTGTAGTAGGTGGGTCCCTGGGCCTGTAGAAAAAGCTCAACCATTTCTTCTTCGTCAATCGGGGGACTGACTCGAGCAGCTTGCTCCCTCCATCTGAGCCCAAAATCATTAAAGCTTTCCTCCGGCCTCTTTTCCATCTTAGATAGTGAGGAGCGACCTGGGGTAACACTAGACTTGCATTGAAAATATCGGACAAAGTCTTGAGCCATGTCACCCAATGTAAGCCACTTATCGACATCTTGACGAGTATGCCAGTCTAAGGCTGCCCCAGCCAAGCTCTCATCGAAATATGCCATCATCAAATCATCTTTCTCTCTAGCGATCCTCATTTCATTGCAATATACCCTCTGGTGGGCTACCGGGTCTCCACGCCCATCATACAAGCTAAATTTTGACACTTTGAATCCTGCGGGCAGGCGGACGTCATGGGGCACAATCAGTTCTTTGCAAGTCATGCTACCCTGGCCTCCCACTCTTCACTTGTCCCTTAAGGACTGTTATGCACTTTTCAACTTCTTGGGTACCCCGTCTAGCTCTTCTCTTCCTGTAACCTTTTCATTTCTATCATGAAGCTTATCCCGGGAACTCTTCTTGTATGAATCGAGGACCTTGTGGGCAACCTCCAGGGGTTGACATTTGGCATTATGAGTTTTGAGTGGGTATTCATTATTAGGGGTAGTGGATATGACATGAGGGTAATTTTGTGGCGAGATAACTGGAGGACGAATGATGAGGCTATTAGGGTGGTTGGGCAAATTATGATAAGCGGGTGTATCTGGAGAATATGGAGGATCATCCGATGTTGTGTTTGGAGCTTGGGTAAGGGCAGCATCCGAAAAAATCGATGGCAGCGGGGGTGATGCCTTCCCAGTCATCCATGCTTGATACATGTCTGACATGTGTTGTCTTAACATCCGTACCTCTTCACCTAACCCATTATCCCATTCAACCAACTGATATCGGGCACCGGTATTAACCAATTCATTTCTATTGTTGTTTGTCATTGCCTTTTGTCCTTGTTTTGCAAAAAGAGTTACCACTTTAAAACCACAAATCGGCCACCTTTCTGGAATGACACGACAAAATGAAACCATCACGTTAGCGTTAGGGCATTTAACATATTGGTACCCGCACATTTAGGGAGTGAATGCACCTAAGCAGTTGATAGTTCTTATTATGCTTTTGACCGGTCGCATGCGTCATCCCGGCCTTTTCCTTATTTCCAATTGCAGACTTTCTCTTTCTTTGTTTTTCTTTTTTTTTCTTTTAACTTTTGCCTTTGTCTTCTCTTGTTCCTATTCTCTCCTTTCTTATTTTTCCGCTTTTTTCTTTCCTTTTTTTCTCTTTTTTCTTTTTTGGTTATGGTCGAATCCTATGGAGATTGCCTACGTATCATGACCCCGCATGAATCAGACCAACCGTAGTTCTTGCAAATAAATGTAAAATGGAAGCAAAATGTTTGGGATTTTCATTTTATTGATAGCAACTACTTCGATTACAAGGACTCAAACTATTAGACTCTGATGAAAAGACGAACTACAGACTCCACCATAAACTATTATATCAAAAGGAAATACAAACCAATCAACTGACAGACTCTTAGCGAAAAGAAAAATACGGATGCAAACAATTGACAGGAAAAAGAAATACAGACTCAAATGACAATCATGAATACATTAAAGCACCTGGTGCCCGCAGGGACATTATTCGGTCTCGCCACAGGCCTATATGCAAGTTCCCCCTGAAGTCTGTCCAAGTCACTCATTATCTATTTCACAAATATCATCACTGATACAAAGAAGGTGGTGCGAGTCATGTTCTCGCACACTTGGCATTTCCTAGTAATGTTGTGAGCAACGGTTAAGATTCTCTCTCTGATTCTGTCCTTTTCCTGAAGCAACTGCCCTATCTATCGGGCCCTAGCCTCCAAAGTCTGCTCGGCTACCTGATTTTATTCCTGGAGTTGGTGCAAGTCCATTTCTAATTGTGCCAATGCCGCGTAGCAATGCTCTCTTTCAATCTTGAATTCTTTTACCTGTTTGATCATTTTGTTCTCTGTGGCGATGACCTTTTTCCTTAATCCCTTTACCTCATTATCGTATTCTTCTTTCAACTGTTTAACCATGCGGGCTCGTTCTTCCGCATTTTTAGCCAATTGTTTTCGAACCCCGGCTAATTCTCTCTCTGCTTTGTTGAGGTCAAAACTGTAGCCATTCACCTTTTGCCTTAGATTTTCTATAAGCTTTGCATCTTTGGCACTCCTGGCGGGATTTTTGGCTGCTATCTTCATCTTTTGGATCTGAGCTCGTAAGGCTTCATTCTCTTTGGCCAATTTCTTCTTCTCACCCTCGTCGGCTGCGGCTTGCACACTGTTTTCAAACCGAAGGTCTTGGACCCGTTTTTCCAATTCTCCTATTTTGGCCCTGTATTTATTTTCTTTAGCTAACCAAGCCCACTGTTCTTGCGATGATTCGGCAAACTCCTGGAGGTGGGGTCTTTTGGCCGACCTCCTGAATGCAACTTCCCTTCTATGCCAGGCGTGATAATCAGGTGACACTTCTCCTTTAGCTCGATCCCGGACACAGGTATTCGCCGCTAAATATTGACATTCACTCCAGACTTGGCGAACCATTGCTTCAGGAAACTGGCCATCGGGACCAATCTCAACCACTTGGAGACTAAGATCGCCGTCGTTTGGCACTATTTGGCATCTCCCGGGTTGCCTTAAAACCCGATACGGGGCATAAGGCTGAATTCTCTTAAGACCCATCAAGAGGAAATGCAGCCTTGCTGCTGGCATATATATGATTTCATCAACTGGCAATCATCCAAACGTACACTCTATTTGACTAGCAGTGAGGGACCGAAAGTATGTTGTCCAGCCCGTGAATCCTTCAGGCAAATTGACCCTCTTAATCCTCGTATAAAACTCCTCTATACAGGTTTTCTCTGTAGACCCATAACTCAGGAACTGAGGACGATGGCATAGGTGTTCAGTCATCCACATTTGCAACAATAGATTGCAACCCTCAAAGAAGTCTCCTCCGGTTTTGCAGGCTGTAAGAGCACGGAAGATTTCAGCTACTATCATGGGCGCGAGAGTACTTTTGGCTTGGGTCATTAAAATGCTGACGACCTCAGCGATTTTTATGTCAATGTTACCATCCTTCATTGGGAATACCAAAAGCCCCAAAAAGACCACCATAAAAGCAAAACGCCTATGTTCCTCCCATTTTTGCCGGTTTCCTTTGCTACATATCTTGCTTTCTGGGTTATTGAACCCTCCTATGTGGCCATATCTGTGGTATATGAAGTGTGGGGTGCAAAAGCCATTTGCTAGATCTGTGCAAAAGCCATTTGCTCTGATGATGTCTCCCCGAGGCACAATCTCCAATAAACCGGTAAGCCCTTTCAAATATTTGTTGACCCCGCTCTGTCCTTCTTTGCCCAGATCGTTCCACCATAGACGCAACTCCAGGGGGATTTTATTCATGATTGATAAAGGTACATTTTGAATCGTGCTCATCCTACACATTTATTAAGGTGATTTAATCACTTATTTTGACCTAGAAAGGAAAAATGACACTATTATTTTTCAAATTTCTAATTTAAAACAAACGGCCGGTTATGCAGATACGGCCTTTCAGCACCTCGAGAAGAGAATTTTAAGGTTGTGCCTACTAACCGTTGAAAATGACCCAACGTGATTGTTCTTGCAAAAATTGCCTTCTAGCGCCCATTTAGGGATATTCGGCTATTTTTTTACAAGAATGGCATCACCCGACTTATTCATGACAAGATTAAAATTTTTATTGTTTTTGGGCTATTTTCGCAAAAAGGTAGTTGGACCCGATGAGGATTGCCTACGTATCTCACATCCGGTGAGAATCAAACCTGCGTAGTTCGGGCAAATAAAACTAATTATTTTCTAAAACAAGACTCTTCTTCATTGACAAATATACTATTTCGGAAAACAATACTCTTTTTATATTTTCTTCTTCAACAAACTATTTGAAAACAAAACTCTTTAGTTTTTCTTTTTCTTGTCCAATAAAACAAACCATTTTTGAAAACAAATTTTCTTTTCCTTTTGTTTTTCTTTTTTTTTCATTTTCCTCAAAAATTTGGCAGAGTTTTGACACTATTTTGACATTGGTTATTTCTCTAAAACAGTTAATTAACTCTCTACACTGCTATTTTTCTCTTTTTTTCAAATTTTCCCAAATACTCCAAAGTCGGTCGGCATGCAAGTCCGAGACAAATAAATGCATACGCAACATGTAAGATGCATCAGGATGGTCTTTTCATTTCAGGTTACCTGTCCTAGACGGACCCAACCCCTATGTTGGGTCCCCTACGACAAATGCACGTGATGCAAATAATCGCTCCTAATAGGGATCCGGCATGAAGCCAAGTTATTCTAGGTTCAAAACCTGGGTATGTGTTCTAGACTGTGTACCCAAGCGGACAACTCGAGTCGAGGAGGGGGCTACGTACCTGGAACCAAAAGGCCATCCGGCTTAGTAACTTGTCCGGCCTCTTTCTTATTTCAAGGTATGACACTAACAGAATAGGGAGTCTCGACCAGCGAGCACATCCCCGAAGATGAGAAGAGTAGGGTTTCGTAACAGTTTTACATATACAGTTCAAATAATATTAAAGTGATAAAAAGCAATATTTTGCACATTAGGTTCAATCATGTAATAAAATCAGATAATAGATAAAGCCAAATACAATAATATATCTAAGCTCGAATTATGAACCCTGAACCGAAGTTCTGGGTCCTTTACCTCAGCAAAGTCGCCAGAGCTGTCACACCTCCTTTTTTACTACACCTGCAAGGGCGTAAAGGAGTTTTTTCACTTAAAGGACAATCGGAATGGGATTTATTATTAGGATTCAGAGTCTCCACTTGAGAGATTAATAGTGTCCCAAGTCACCGGTTGAATCCTGATCCGAGGAAAATATGACTCTATTTTACAGTTGAGCGATCGTGCTAGAACCACGAAACCCGGGAATGCCTAACACCTTCTCCCGGGTTAACAGAATTCCTTACTCGAATTTCTGGTTCGCGGACTGTTAAACAGAGTCATATTTTCCTCGGATCGGTATTCAACCGGTGACTTGGGACACCATTAATCTCTCAAGTGGCGACTCTGAATCCTAATAATAAATCTCGTTCCGATTGTCCTTTAAGTGAAAAAACACTTTTACGCCCTTGCGGGTGTAGTAAAAAAGGAGGTGTGACAGGGTCCGAGAGCAATCCCTGTTGTACGCTGTTGGGACCAACAATAGGATCTACAAAAGAAGTGCACAAGTATAGTGTGAGTACAATCGACCCCATGTACTCAGTAAGCATCGAGCCTAACCTCGACGAAGTAGTGGCAAGACTATGACAAGACACTTGCTATAAACATGTACGAGTAATAGGTATAGAAGCAATAATGAGATAGATAAACGACTAACTACATAATAAATGGAACGTGAAAGTAAATAACAGAGGGCCGCAGAATATTATCAATTCACAACCTTACAACACAACATAGTAGCGGAAACGAACAACCAAGAATAACCACAATACATTCTCTCTGTTTCAGTGAGCGACCCAATCCATATATCTATACCAATAGCATTGCGTGTGTGTGGACCGGAATGCACGCTGTATTAACATTAGATATATATACATATATATATATAACTACGACATCTCTTACAACGTAACATAAAAATCAAACTAAAGCGTATAAATTCTCTAAGACAATTCAATATAACATAGTAAAGTGAAATTGGAAGCAAGTAAAGGCATGAGACAGGTAAAAACATCTATCTAATAACATGTATGGGCATATAACAAGTAAAGACAGAAAATAACTAAAGGCATGAATAAATAGAAGCATGTAGCAAATAGAGACATGTAACAAATGAAGGCATGTATTTAACAAGTGAAGACATGTATCAAGTAAATCATGTTGTAAAGTAAAAATATGGAATAAATAAAGACATGATATAACTAAAGACATGCAATCAAGTAGTACACCCCACATGCTTTAACCCATGATGACACATATACACCATCATCTTGCATATATGTCGTCCCCAGACATAAATCACGTAGAAAATAGACAAATCAAGTCCTAGTTCCATCAAATCAAGGTTAACCACGACACTTACCTCTTTTAAGAACAAAGTCAACAATCCAACACGGCTTTTCTTTTACAACAAGCCTCCAAACTACCCGAATCTAGTCAATTATTGTTCAAACAAGTTAAAATAAGCTTTAGAAACTATCCCGTTACGATAAAGGTTCAATTTTTAACATAATTGAAAAAATCAACCCGAGTCATGTGGTTATCCGAAATTAAGATCAAATTCTGATTATCGATTCATCCCCGAGTCCGAGTATGTGATTTGTTTCGAAATACGATTATAATTTGATATTTAAATTCATTTTTACAATATCCCTAAATTTTATCCAAAATCCCAATTTCTAATCTATGAAATTCTAGATTTGATGATGAAGTTCATGAAAAAGTAATCAAAATTGAATGAAACAAGTTAAGATTACTAACCTATTAAGTTGGGAAGAAATTGCTCTCGAAAAACTGCCTTTGTGGAGCTTAAATTTCAAAAATAGTAAAAATGAGCTAAGTCCGAAAATCCCCACATTTTATCCAGCTGCAGGTATCGCAAATTGCGACGCCTTGTTCGCAATTGCGATGTCCACAAATGCAAGAAATTGGTCACAATATAATCCAGCCCCTAAGCCATAGATGTCGCAAATGCGATGAAGCCATCGTAAATGTGAGAGCCCATTTCTGCAAAAGCAACCCATGCTTCGCAGTTGCGAAGTTGTGCTCAATTACCCAGCATTGCAAATACACACACGCCGCAAATATGATACCCCAGTTAGCAAATGCGACTGGTACTTTGCAAATGTGATGTCCATGCCCCCTTCCCAGTCACTGTAAATGCGAGCCTAACTTAGCAAAATCGAAGCTCATGTTTTGCGAACAGGTCATCGTAAATGCGAGACTTGTAGGCCATACAGACCAGCAGTTGCCTTCAACTGCCAAAACCATCTAAAACTCACCCGAGCCCCTAAGGCTCCAATTACACAAGTGTAATAACATTATACAAACTCTCTCGCGAAATCAAATCATCAAAATCAAGAAGCGACCATTAAAACTCAAGATTTTCAAAGTTCAAACTCATTTTTTCCAACTTTCCACATAACGCGCCGAAATGGCCTCGGGTCACCCAAAATCCCAACCAAACATGCGTCCAAGTCCAAAATTATCATATGGACCTACCAAAATTATGAAATACTGATCCGAGGTTGTTTATCAAAACGTTGAGCGTGGTTAACTCTAGTCATTTTTAAAGTCAAAATCACATTTTCTTTAAAATTTCACATAAAAACTATTTGAAAATCGATACGAACCACGCACGTAAGTCATAAATCATCAAATTAAGCTATGAAAAGTCTCGAAATACAAATATGAGAGTTAATAAATAAATAACATATTGGGTTGTTACAATAAAATAGGGGTTGTACTCTTTTTTCCTTAGCAAGATTTTGTTTTGCTGAATTTTTCTGCCAAGATTTTCAATGAAATAGTTATAAATATGTATTACTAGATATGTGTACTCTTTTTCATTGACGAGGATTTTTCACCCACTGAATTTTTTCTTAATAAGGTGTTAATGAGCCACATAATCTATCAAAGCATAAAAATCCAAGGGGAAGTATTATGAAATAATAGTGCAGATATCTGTTTGCATCAACTATTATAGTAATATAATACTCGCTACTATTTTATGGTGTGTCTATAACTCACACTACTTTACTACTTATGTTTGTAACTTTTACTGCTTATTCATGATCTCAATGTTTAACACTATATTTATGGCATTCCTTTGTATTACCTCAATGGAATCCTACATATAAAGAATTTGGGCAACATACTGTATATACTTGAAAACACTTCGGAGAAAAGAAAAAAAAACTCTCATTGTTTCTCTCTATATTTCTTGCTTTCATATTTGATCTTATTACTTTTTAGCTTAATTTCTTAACATGATTGGAGGAAAAATTAGTAATTCATGGAACAAATTTTTAGCAAAAGAACATGTAAAAGGGATGGGAAAAAGTAGGGGTGTTCATAAAAATCTAAAAAACCGAACCAAACCGATAACCAAACCAAGCCGACCAAAAAAACCGATACTTTTTGGTTTGGTTTGGTTTTGATTTTGAATTTTAAAAACCGATCAAATTTGATTTGATTTTGGTTTTAATCAGAAAAAAACTGAATCAAACCGACTGTAGGAGTAGCTATTTCAAATTTATTATTACACACATATATATATATGTATATTTTAATACAAAGTTTCAAAAATTTAATTGTAAATGTTAATTATTTGCACTTTTAGAATAGTTCTTTATATTTTACATTCTAGTTTGATTGGTAGTTTTCTTTTGTTAAGTGTAAGAATTCATTTCGTGTTAAAAATAATATATGTCTAATTGAGTCCTTAAATTATTCATCACTATTTGATTCAATTATCATCAATATATCTTGGTAAATAATAGATTTCTCGACGGGCAATTGATTTGATAGTGTTACATCGAAAATGTGATCTCCGGAATATGTGTTTGGTAGTGTATGTATTATATTTAAGAAAAACCCGACAAATAACCGAAAAAACCAAAAAACCGACATAAACCGAATCGAGAAAAAACCGACTTAATTGGTTTGGTTTGGTTCTAATATTTGAAAAATCGACTTACTTGGTTTGGTTTCTTTTAGGGAAAAACCGATCAAAACCGAACCATGAACACCCCTAGGAGAAAGTAATGATTTTCAGTTCGGAGAGATTTAATGGACTTTTATCTAAAATGTAATAGCACGGGCTAGCCTGTTTTTGGACAAGTCATTCAAAAATAGCCAGTATTTGCAAAGTCATTTAAAAATAGCCACTATTTTGCTGCAACACGGAAAGTTCTAGCATAATATACTGGAGATTGACGCACCTGTGTATGAACTTCCAGCATATTATGTTGGAACTCCAACACGTGGAAAGTTTCAGTATAATATACTGGAGATTGGAGCATCGGTAATCCAATCTCCAGTATATTATGTTGGACCGGTATATTATACTGAAACTCCAATATAATATACTGAAACTCCGGTATAATATACTAGAATTTTAATATATTATACTGAAGTATTTTTTCGGATTTTAAACAGTATTTTCGTTCAAATTTATTTTTAAATAAAAATAACTAAATTTCGATTACTTTTGAAAGTGCGATTATTTTTGAACGAATACTTGTAATTCGGGCTATTTTTGAATTTGTACAATGCATTTTGAGTTCCCGAAGCAAAAAAAAAGGACCAACAGATAAATGGCTGCGTGGCAGGCACCTGGCAGCTGACCCTTATACAAGCCCAAAACACCCAAAAAAATGGAGATAGATTCCGAATATTGTAGGGGAAAATGGGCGCCTTGAAAGCAGTGGCTGTCATCTCTGGTAACAATAGCGTCAAAGGCTCCTTACAGTTCATCCAACAACCCAACGGTAAATCCCCATTTTTGTCCCCCATTTCTTTTTATTATGCATATCAATGATGTTTCTTCTTCTTCTTCTCTGTGTTGTAATCATGGATTTGGGTATATAATACAGGCTCTACTCATGTGAGCGGAAGAATAACTGGTCTCGCACCAGGTCTTCACGGTTTCCATATTCATGCTTTGGGCGATACCACCAATGGCTGCAATTCCACTGGTCAAATGCTCTACTTTTTTTCTGCTTTCTTCTCCCCCCCCCCCCCCCCCCCCCCC
>MU739229.1:52664-95223 GCA_026770625.1 Nicotiana glauca
AAAAATTTTTCAGCCACCGGAAAATTCCATTTTTTTTTCTTTTTCCCCCCCCCCCCCCCCCCCCCTTTTGTGTAGTTCAAGATGCTTGCTTTTTCTTGTAATACTTCAAGATTCTTTTGGGGGTTTCTGTTTAGCTGTAAAGCCACTGTTGCTATTGTTATTTGATGGTGCAATTTCTTTTGGGGTTTTTTTTTTTTTGGCGGGGGGTTGACTTCTGTACTGTTTTGTGTACTGATAGTGTAATAATACCATTAGTGTAATTTAAACTATTATAACAGGTTGCTACCAATTAAGTAAAGATTACCCTTCAATGCTGTTACAGTGAGTTACCTGCAATTAACTTTTGTATTACCTGATTGTGTAAAATACTTTTTACATCATCAATGCACACAACTTAAAACTCGTTGGCGTTTAGGACCTCATTTTAATCCACTTAAGAAGGATCATGGAGCTCCCACTGATGATGTGCGTCATGTGGGTGATTTAGGCAACATTGTTGCCGGTCCTGATGGTTAGTTCTATTATGTTCGTGCATAATTCATATTTTTTAACTTCCACATTGTGCTCTAGTTAGATTGTTCCCTTGAGAGAATTATGACTTTTTTTTCTCTTATTTTTTTTTTCCACTCAAGGGGTGGCCGAGATATCAATTTCAGATATGCTGGTACTACTATTGGAATTTTTTTTTTTTGAAGTTCTGTAGTTGGCTGAAAATTGCCTGACAATACTAGTGCCAACTTTTCTTTTTTGTAATTAGATTCCACTTAGTGGAGTACACTCCATCTTGGGGAGAGCAGTAGTTGTGCATGCTGATCCTGATGATCTAGGAAGAGGTATGGTTTTTGGTCCAACATATTTTGTGTTTTTCGAGTAATGTCTGATGGAAGTCCATTCAAGATGTTGCACAGAGTCCTTTACAATTTTCCTTTCAGCTTGCTGTATAAGCTGCTTTGCAGACCTTATGCACCCTTTATTGTGATTTCAAGATAATGTACATTACAAGTTACCACGGTGATAATTGTTGATGTTTTGTTTTATGGGAATTGAGGTTTTGTGCAGAATTGTATTATTAAACATTTTAATCAAGTAAACTATCTTCAAGTAAGGATTAAGTAGCTTGTTTGAGGCAAAGCTTTCTATTACTTCTCCCATAAAAATTTGTTTCATAGTACACAGTACAACACCAATTTATGCTGCTTTAAGTTTCATCAAACCTTGTGTGCTCTAAACTGCTGCGTTTCTTCAATTAGATGTCATGGATTGTGACAATTAATCCTATCTCTCTCGTGCACTAATCAGACAACGACTGACCCCCCCCCCCCCCCNTAGACTGTTGTACGCCCTATCATCTTTGAGATCTTCTACAGTTGGTTCCTAATATCATTTTTGAGACCTGCTCTACTGTTCATTTCTCTTGAGGTTAAATGCACCATCCAAAGCCATTGTTCATGCTTTCTATGTGTTTAGCATAAAAATCAAACTATTTTGAAGTATGTCTTTCTCTCTGAGTCTAGATCTGGCTAATTATTGTAACTCATTATCAGGTGGACATGAACTTAGTAAGTCAACTGGGAATGCCGGTGCAAGAGTTGGTTGTGGTAATTTCATTCTCTCTGTATTCCCTATGATTTTGGTAATATGTGCATACTGGTTGTTGTTAAATTTGTCTCCTGTGTTGAGCTAGAGACATAAATACAGCATGTTATTAGCTCAAGTTAAATCTAAGGGATTATGTGAAGAAAAGATAGAGCAACTCTAATTAGAACAAGCCTACTAAAATGTCTTACGGGTGATACTGATTTTCAAGCTTATTAATTAGTTCTGGTAAATTGTACGGCTGGATATGAAGATGAACCTAAATTGCAGTATTCTCCAACAAAGAGCCTTAGCTTGATGTCAAGTGCCAAACTAGGTCCAGCTAATGACTGCTGCTTATACTTGTAGTTCTAACTTACTACATCGATGGAGAAGTTTAGTTTACCTCTTTTCCTCAATTGCAGATCTATGTTCGTCCTTATTTAGGATTTTCCCTTTTTGTTTATCTGTGGCACTAATGTCTGTTGCACCTGTCTTCTGCAGGCGTTATTGGGCTTCAGTCATCTGTTTAGTACTTGTGTTACTCGCTTCATCATGTTGCTCCTGTCAAAGCACTCGTTGTAGCTATACGTAACTTTCAGACATTCCTTACCTTTGTATATTATCTTCAGAAATTGGCATCAGTATCAGTTTATCATTAGGGCAGTAAACATAGAAACTGCATGCCTAAGAATGAGGATACATGTCTCAAAAATCCAAGAGAATATAATCGTTGACTAGTATGATATATAGGTTGGCCAACAACATCAACTCGCGTTCTTCTTATTTCAAATCGGAGCTAGTTGAACCTTAAAACCTTCGCTGCGCAACTTTCCTTTTTCAGAAGTTGCCTGTTTAAGTTGGCTTTAGATATTTGTGATCTTTCCTTTGTACATTTGTCCTTCCCATGTAGATCAAAGGAACGGAGCAATCCTTTTTCCTTTGTGGGGCAGTTTTGAAATACTCTCAAAAAGCAAGCACGGAGCTATAGGTGGAACTTGTTTGTTAACCGCTGCCAGCTAACGCTGTGTAAGAGTCTCTCCGTTCTAATTTATGTGATGTAATTTGATACTATATAAAATTCAAGTAAAAAGGAAGACTCTTGAAACTTGTCATAATATGTCTGGTTACAAGACATTTGAATCTTGTGGCCTTAAATGTTCTATACGTAATATTTTTGTGATTGTGAAAACGCTTTCGATTAATGGTAAAGTAATAAAATGAAAAGCTTATCACTAAATTGTTTTCAAATATATAA
Organism: Nicotiana glauca; assembly: GCA_026770625.1. NCBI lineage: Eukaryota > Viridiplantae > Streptophyta > Magnoliopsida > Solanales > Solanaceae > Nicotiana > Nicotiana glauca. The sequence goes on from MU739229.1 coordinate 55,498, forward strand.
ATGTGTCATTCTTAATAAGTGAACTAATAAGTATGTTACATAAATTGGAATAAAGAGAGTATAAACTCCAAAGGACGTTTCTCACTACCAATAGCATCAGTTGGAAGAAAAGAGATTTATTGCTGTGGTGAAAGTTACCAGAAAATTTAACTCGAATTGGACAGCAGGAACCTTGCTAGCACACCACAAGAACTGAAGTTACCTCTTCGGTTGGGGAACCACATCCTGCGAGATTTAAGTTTCGTAGTTCTACACCCTGCGATGATGTTTTCTCCACGGGCGACGCCCACTTTTTTGCAGTGTCAGGATACAGTTATTCTCTGCTTTTTAATATTTGTTCGACCTTCTAGTTTGGTAGTTAGAAGGAAATAACCAGTTGATGTAAGGAGGGGTTATATATCAGACCTCCAAGAGACAGTAAAGCGCCAAAGTGACATGTAATTTGAGAGCTGTCGTAATATGCACTTGAGATAACATCGCTTCTTCAAAAACTGGTAGCGAATGCATATTACAAGGCAAAATTCGCCAATATATCTCAGTACAGAGCATACAGAAAGTCTAGCACACTAAGACATCAGACAGTCGAGTTGAACGAAGTTTCTCCATGGTTATTAGCTTGCACCACAGTCAGCAATTTTCTGTCATGATTTGCGCTTGACCAAAGATCAACAAAATAAAATAATACTTTGCAATCTGAGCTCCTGCAGCTTCAATAGCAAAGAGGGTGGTTGCAAGTCTATCCTCTCAGCCAAGTATTGCGGTATGATGAGTTGTCACGAAGAGAAGTATCATGGGGCTTGTATTCCATGACATAGCTACTGGGAAGCTTCAAATGTCTTTTGATTGAATCTCTGAGCGCCATCACAGCCTGGCGAAGCAAAGGGATTTAAGCATGTTTACATCTTTCACATGAAAAAGAATGAGTTACATAAAGGTTAGGCATATAACCTGATGATCTGATGCATTGCAGTTCCACACACTCAATATATCTTCATTAAAACGAATACTTAAAACTGCACCACATATGTTGTCACCGTAATCAAGCTGATCACCCACCAGGGACAGAACCTAGGTAAGAGCCACATCACATTAGAAGTTAAAGCAGAATTCAAGCCGCACTACAGACCCTGATAATCTGAGAATGTACAAATTAACTGTGCAGGCGGTCACCGATCTTTCAATGTTTTGGCGATCTTGCTATCCCTATACAGCTACTAATTGTTGCTGCTATTACATTCACATCACCTAGCTAATGGTTATCTAGCCATTTTACTTATTCTTTTAGCCGACAAAGGAAGAAGTAACATAAATTCATCCAACAAGAATGTACACTTAAAATAAGACACTTTTCTCCATAATAAAGAATTATCGGCGTAAATTCACCAAAAATTACCTAAGGTGATGGCTAATAAAATATGATGATACTCCTGATAGAAAGTAAAAAAATTAATGACACAGAGTGACTTCAGAACGATGATGGTTAAATATCCAAAAGTATCAATCTTAATACAACCTCCAACACCAACTTAAGTAAATTCACAATAGCGAGTATAAGAAGTCCAAGGAAATATATGAACTCTATATGCAAAGGACATCTTATACATGACTAAAAAATTTGGGTAGTATATTGGGATGTTGAAAGAAATATGAAGCCGCCAGAAAGTAAGAGATAATAAGATGAGAAACACAGGTCTATGAATTACTGTCAAAAATCATCTTTCAGTGCTTATACTCTCTGGCTAGATAGCAAAATCCTATAGGGGTATCTCAGCATCCTTAGGGGTCGTGTGGTTCGCGGAAAAAGTTATCTGGGATTAATAATTCCTGGATTATTTATTGTTATTGCTTTGTTTTGTTCATTGGATTAAAAATGGGATATAATATGTATAATCCAAGACACGTGCTTGGTTTGAAGCTGGATAAATTTCTTGTTTCCAATTTTAGCGTGCACCGACATACGGGTAAACAATAATTATTGTTGGTATTTTTGTAATAAAAATCAATCTTTACTTATCACAGAAGTATCCTAAAATAGATAAATATAATTTGTAAATTCATGGTCTTGAGATAGCAAATGCAGCAAAAATTTCAAAGCCATCCTTAAGATTGATTAGATATAATTCTTATATCTTGAAGTGGTCGTCCTTTTTTAATTATAAATAAAGTAGTATCAAATTTAGGTAATAGCAAATTAAGTTTGATCAAATTGAAGCTATATCTCAAGACCATTATTGAATTATCAGGGAATTCAACTTCTACATGCTAATGGCTCAAAGAAAATGAATAAAGAAACCAATTTATTTTTCTCATATTCTATGTTGATGCAGCGAGAGCAAAGAAGGAGAAGTTGATTCACCTCTTTCAAGCTTTATTTTTTGTCTCTCCTAGAACTGAAGAAGATTGGCGAAAATCTTGTTGAGCGTAAGAGCAGCCGAAGAATCAGAGCGCTTTGAAATAAAAAAGCACTAAAGGATCAATTGGTTTTGTGGCTCTTTACATACTTGTTTTTAGTTTTAAGATCCTACCTCTTTTTTTACACATGGGAGATTTACTTTTCCACGTAAGAGATTTGTCTTTTACACATAAGAGATCTAAAAAGGTCATATTCTTAAATTATAAATTGTAAAGGGGCATATGATGTACAAATAGCACTAAATTTAATTCCAAAGTCTAAACCAAGATATCACACCTTATCCCATGAACCAGATAACCCCTTAGGCTAAAAGGCACCAGTCTATTTTGGTATTCGATTTGGACATCTGGAAAGTACCACTACTAACATCATGGACACCGTATAATTTAATATACTGCTTCTGCGCTTAATATCTTAATCTATAACACTAGAAGTCTAGTTATGGAACTAACATTGAGGGTGTGTTTGGTACGACGGAAAATGACTTATATTCTACAAACCATATTCCTGACAAATGCTTTCCGGTATTTGGTTGGAGAGTGAAAAATTTTCTTGAAAAATATTTTGTAATAATCTTAAATAAATATTAGCGAACCAGATAGTGGTTTTAATGAAATTTTTTAGCATTAATAATTGATAATAATGTCTAAGTGTTGGTTAAAGCAATGATATGAAATTAAAAGTCAAGATAATTATGAAGGAAAAAGATTTTCCCCAGAAAATTTTTAAAATGTTTTCTCGAAAATGCTTTTTTTCCCCAGAAAATAACTCAGTTTCTAGTGTTTGGTTGCTAGAATATTTTCCAGAAAACATTTTTCCGCATAGCAAAAGCACCCTAGGATAGCTCACTTACCAAGTCTTCCCAGAAGCGGCCTGAGACAGCCTTTTTAAAACGAATTATCCACTTTCCACCATTGCAGTTAGCAGAATCCTTCATAAACATTAAACAATATAATCAGAAAATTAACTCAGTACGAGATGTCCATAATACAAACTTGTAATGAAATAGAAAACACCAAAAAGCAGCAGTTAACAGCATGATCACAAGATTTTACCTCCCATAATGGACGAATGCCATCCTTGAAAAGATGCAAATCAGCTGGGCTTGGCAATGTTGATGGTCGAGCAAAGTGGCAATAGCAAACCCAAAATCCTTCGACCTACAGATAAGGAATGCAAAGTACATTTATAAAGGAGCTGAATTCAAGTACTTTTGAAAAGAAGATGATACTTCAAGTATAAACAAATTTTCTACAAATAAAATGACTTACAGTACTAAAATCAACAATTTTCTTGATATTGTCCTCGTACGATGTTTGAGTTCGAACCCCAGGTGTCTGCCAAGTGTACCAAAACACAAAATTGTGCTGATCATGAGAATGAAGAACGTTAGTGCCTAGACAAACAAGAGATATTACATAATAATAGCAAAAAATGAACAATAAAACATGACAGATATATAATTGTACACATAGAATAATGTCATTATGATCCCTGTCATATTAATATCTATGGAAGAGGCCAAGTGGGCATAACAGGGTGCTTAGTTTTTGTGCAAGTATCCTCATAGATTTTGTGCAATTTCAAATCTAGATAACCTCCTACAACTTAGGAAAACAAAAGACACCTCTGCATCATCATTGTAGAAGATGAAAGAAAAGGACAGTCTGGTGCACGAAGCATCCGTGTTCACGTAGGTCCGGGAAAGAGTCGCACCCTAGGGGAGTATGATGTAGGAACCCTACTCCATGATGATTCCATGGCTCGAAAACGTGAAATATAGGTCACACAAAGACAACTTTACCATTGCTCTAACGCTCCCCTTCATCATTGTAAAAGAGAGAAAAAGACGTCAAAAGGGACAACTAGAACATGTCAGGTATAAAATGATAGAAAGTTGCTAGAGATGATTTGATCATGTCCTGTGTCGACCTTCAGATGCACCAATTCATAGGTGTGAAACAATGGCCAGTGTTATAACGGGATGAAGTAGACCTAAAATCACATGGAATGTAGTTGTCCATTAAGAAATACAATCTCTTGGAATCCATTACGAATTAGCAACAAATAGGACACAGTGGAAGAAAAAGACATATATAAGCAATACCAATTAGTTAGGAATAGTTTGTCACTTTGGTACGTTTATTATAGGTCATATGTTTTCTAAGAGATTAAACCTATCAGAACAAAGATTTATATGACAATAGAAGACATAGAGAACTTGTAGTATTTTTTTTTTTTTTGGTATATTGGTCTGAGATGAGCTTGTCATGGTAAGTGGGGATTCATATAATCGACCCTAGCTTGCTTAGAATTTAAGCGCAATTGTTGTTTCTTTGTAGTTTGTAAAAAAGATGTAACTACTTTAAGACTTTATATGTGAGATTCCTGCCATGTGAAAACCAGTCTGCATTTAGAAGTATTCGTGGCAGAATTGTTAGAGCATGTTGAACTGGATGAAAAAACTTCTATTAATCATTTCATTTAGAATTATTTAAACATGCAATTCTAGACTAAGAAGGAATACAGCCTAAAGAACTGGTCATTTTAATTAATCCCCGTCTTATCACTAATGATAACTCAAATAATTCGGAAGTAATTCTCATAACCCTACCCAAACTGGCCCTAAATATAAAGGACGTTAGATCATGTTATCATGCAATCATCTGACTGAACTAGGCAAGATAATCAGGTTGCAATTAGAATAGACCAATTAACTTGTAGATCACGTATCAATTGCCATTCTAATTGTTCAACATATCTAGGCAACCTAGCAAGGGAATAATTATAAAAGTGTTCAAAAATAAAAATAAAAATGAAGGCAATACAAGTATCTAAAATAAAAAAATAAAAAATGAAGGCAACCTAGGAAGGAAAATGTTCATACATGTACAAAGAACAGGAAAATATTTTGGAAGCTCATCACTAAAATACTCCTCTAACTGATAATCGAATTTCTATTGCTTTTCTTAATATATTAAGAAAGGCTAGTACATGCACCTAACTTGTGAATAAATACTTAAAATGATAAAAAAGTGACGGTCCAACAGAAATATTCAACTCCAAGTTGGAAGATATGATCTCCATCTTGTTATAGTTTAAGTTCTACTAAATTTATCATACAAGAGGCAAAACTTGAATTTTGTTTCTAAGTCAAGGATCATAGAAGACAATGAAGGCTTTATATCTCTAAACAAGTCAACTGGCAGAAGAAAATGAGAGAACCAGAATAGACGAAAAGCTATACTGTGATCATCGGCATTAAGATTGCCTTCAATTTAGGCAGTGAATCCCCTCGTTGGGTCAAATCAGAAATCGCTATTTCATATATATAGTCCTCAGTGAGAAATCACCAATCCATTTTCCAGAAGTTCCACTAGTCAGAGTGCTCCAATGTTGCAGTTCTTCATTTATGCTTAATGGTGGTGATTCTTTCGTTGAATCATTAGCATTCCTTTTTTTAATGACAGTAGTGTCCAGGCTAACTTCTATGCACCTCGACTATTTGATTAGGTACCTGCTATCTCCCACCAGAAAAAGTATTAAATAACTCTGGGCGCCAAGGCTTAGGCAGATGGGACATTAGCATTCATTCTATTAACTAAGTGTTTTCTCCGGGTTCATGTATTCTCCCCCTCTACTCAAAGAGGTTACTTCCTAGCTAAGTGCCCAGTAACAATTTCTCTGTCCCATCCAACTCCATAAAGGCATCAACGAGCATTTCATACACAAGTTTGACCTAGTTAACTCTCGCAATTCAAAAGAGTAGCCAAACAGTATAGAGATCATTATATTGCATTCAGAACCATATTTCACAAAACTATATGGAAGAAAGATATATATCTCAAAAATTAATTCTATAAAAGAACACCTCACATAAGAATAAAGAATAAAAGCACCAATCTATGTCCCAACAGATGAAAAAATAATCGTAATTCAACAAACAATTTTACAACAAAAAAAAAAAAAAAAAAGAAGAATAGCAAATTAAAAAGATAGAAACCTTGAGAGGGTGAAGACCGGCTTTGAGAGCGAGCGCAACGCGTTCGAGATCTTCGGCTTCTCTATCTGCCGTGAAGGAATCAATCGTCGGAGATGGAGTATTGTTCAAGTTCTTCTTCTCCAACTCTGTCTTCTCCCCCGTCACTTCCATTAATCAAAACCCTAGTTTTATGTATATCTGCAATCTACAGCTATCTACACGTCCATGTATAAGAATATACTTCACCGGCTTCCTGGTGGTTGCCCTATTGGGTAATGAACAGACTGCAAGATGAAAGCAAAGAAGACGATTGTACTTCGACTGCGGCTTCCTTTCTTCAAAATGAATCGGGTCGGATCACCCGCGTTATATGAACCATCCATTAGTCTTGATTTAATTAAAAGACTTCTATTTTCTTTTCTTTTTTTCCCTGCAAATTTGAAATCAAGGAAGTAACTTTAATCGAATCAAGGAGGAGGTAAATTATCGATCATAGGTTGAAATAGCATTCGCACATATAAATTTTTTCAGCAAGAAAGAGGTTGATAGACAACAAAAAAAGAATGATATGTGATTGATAAATGACCAAAAAGAAGGTTGCTTAGCGATCATTGGTTGATAAACGATCAAGTAGGAGGTTGATTATCAATAATAGGTTTTGATCGATCATGAAGAAAGTAGCTTTATTGACTATAACTTACTAATTGATCACGAAGGTGATTTATACTCCACTGAAAAGAAGGGTTGATTATCGATAATAGGTTGAAAATCGACCAAAGAAGGAAATTGATTAACAACCACCAAGAAATTTTAATCAAAATAGTAGTAGAAGAAATTTTGATAAATTTTGTATTCTTTACTATAATTACAAGGTCATCTACCTAATTGAAAAGCTTTTCCCAATTGAAGACTTAGGAAGTCACTTAATTAAATGTCCCTCTGCATAGTAGTTGATGCATAGTCGTGGCTACTAAGTGATCTTCTTTCTTCTTGCTTTATAGATCTTTTGTTAGGAGGTTTGGTTAATAGCTTGAGTTGTTGAACTATGTACAATTCTTCCTCCTTGAATGCCGCTTTCTAGCTCTTATCCAATTATAATCAAATCTAAAAAATGACACGCACAAATTTCGAGCAACTTATCAAAATACGTGCCTTCTTGAATTTCACAAAGTTAGATATCAATTTCTCTTCGGCAATGGAGGATGTATTATTGAAGCTTCTAACCTCCATCGGGTGGCATATCTTTGGAAAGACTCATGAGGTATTTTCTTTACTTTAAGAAAATCGCCATGTGACGGTCGACTTCGATGTTGAACTCATTGTTTTATAAAATCGTGGCTCATATCCTCCCATATTTGTCATTGTATAAAGTCTTGTTTGGTATACCAAGTGACAATCAATCCAGATAAACTTTAAATGAATAATATCATTCGGATGGCCTCATCATTTTTAATCACAATCAATCTGCTATAATAATCCTTTAAATGAGCGCCGGGATCTCCAATCCCATTGAAAGTGTTAAACTTTGGCAGCTTGTACCCTGGCAAATTGCTCGAAGCTCAACGTTGGGATGCAGACAAAAATTTAGACTTCGATAATTCTTGGATGCAAATCTTCTTCAATAGTTTTTCTTAGATTGGGGATTTCATTGTCCAAATCCTTATGGCGACTTGGCTTAATTTTGTTTCTATGTCTTGTGTATTTTCATAATGCATATCTTGCTTGTTTTCCCAAAAAGATACCACGATTGTGGAAGGCTGAATACTGAAAATCATCAAGATTTAATTGATAGTGTAGGTTGATAGAATTTGTGGAGAGATTGTATAAGTAAGAGATGGGCAAGGACATATGGTTATGCAAATATTTCGTGTAGAGCTGGAAGCAGAGGTTGTATTTTGAAGAAGGTTGAAAGTGTTTTCCAGATTAACCAATATGTTTCTTCACACTATATTTACCTTGGAACCATTAGTTTGTACATGTAACAATCACATACCGATAGTGGATATTTTAAATTGGATTGCTATTTTAGATTCATCCTTTATGCAGATTCGTAGCCAAAATAATTTTCAAGGCTAGGAAACTTTTAAAGAGAAAATAAAACTATATAAAACAAAAGGTAAAGTGTTGAGTATTCAACCTATATGACGTAAATGCAAAAAGAAAAAGAATAAAGTATTTGATGAAATATATTATTTTATAATAAGGTTGAATAGGAATCGTAGAAGAGATGGCCCAAAATCGTAAAACAAATAGACAAGAATGACTTGTTATCTTAGTGGAAGACGCTCGAGACTTGATGAAAGAAAGTGAATCCACTTGAAGTTTGTAAAAAGTTTACTAATGTCAAAAGTCAAAGCTTAGTTTTGGCATAAGTCATTGTCATTGTTGACTCTAGCATATTCCAAAATTGCCACAGTCTTAAGGATGACATTTTTGGTGATTTCTCTGAGGCATGATGTCCTATCTAATCATACTCAATATCTTCACGGTCAATCAAATTGCATTTCAAAATTCTGCCTCTAGTTCCTTCGAATAAAATTTTCCATTATAACGAGATCAAGCCTTATGTAGACTGCCTAAGTATCTCGCCAAAGGGAATCATGTCAAAATATTGTTCCAAGTTCATAATCGTAATTTTACTAAATGTGATCGAATCTGATGTGGACTGCTTACGTATCCCAGCAAGAGAATCGGGTTAAACCATAGTTTTCTTACATAAAAGGAGAATTTAGATATTTTTAAAAGGGCCAAACTCGCATGAGGCTGCCTACATAAAAAATAAAAATTTTGAATATTTTAAAATAAAGGGCTAAACCCGATGTGGGGTTGCGTGTATATATGACAGGCTTGGTGTAGTTCATTACAAATTAAGAAACTTAATGATACAAATAGTTTTCTCGGTTAAGCTTACAAAAACACATAATTATTCCCAAAAGATATGGCTACTTCAAAACTAACTTTTAGTTCACACCTCCCAACTATTCTTCTTCTAGGAGGTACACTCGTATGTTGAATGGTTCTTTTACATTTCTTGTTTGTAAGGAAGAGCAGGATTGGTAAATTATGTATATGCTACTTGGGTGAAATTCAATATAAGGATGAGAATTGGAGGTTGATACCACACAAACTGAGGGTGAGGCACTAGTCTTTGAGTGGCCCTATATTATCTAACAATTTATGGATCTCCTCCTTCAAATAATAGCACTCATCGGTAGTGTGACATGGCATGCCCGAGCAAAAGGTGCAATGCCTGGCTAGATTGAAATAAAGGGGAAGCATTAGGAGGTTTAAGTTGCAAGATCCCAGCTAATCTCAATCTCTTACATATGAAGACGGTTAATTCAATGGGATGAAAGTTTGAAGTTTTCTCATTTTGGGAATTGGCAGTGAAGGGCTTGGCGCTTCAACAATCACTATTTTCACTTGTCGCAACCCAATTGCCAAACTCGAAAGTTGATTCTACTACTTTTCCTTGAGGTTCCTTTGGTTTCAAACTCTTGAAGACTCTATGGATTCCTCTTTCAATGGACTACAACTTCTAGGAGTGATATTGGAGGACCATGACCCATATTGCTTGACAAATCTTTTGCTAAATCATCCCAATTGAACCATTTTCATGTATCTTGCTTCACACACCACATCAAAGTTGGACCTACAAGCATCCTAACAAAGAGCATCATCGTAAATTCATTGCCCTTTCTAACGACATAACTAGTTATTTTGAGTTATACCATCTCGTTCTGTGATTTTCTACCTCGAGTAGGTTCATATAATATTTTATGACTTGCATGTATGATTGATTTGAATTTCGAGAGGCTTGAGAGTGATTTGAATACTTAGTTGGCAACTAGAGGCTTTAAGTTAAAAAAGGAATTACAAAAGTCAACATTATAGGTAAACAAGCCCGGATTCATGATTTGAAGGTTCTAATAGGTTCGTGTGACGATTTTGGACTTGTACATATATTCGGTTAGAGTCTCCAATAGCTTGGGGTTAATCCATCACTTCTAGTTTAAAGTTAAAATTCATAAACTTAAGAGAGTTCCATAATTTGGATTAATTTTTGATTCTTGGTTTTTATACTGTTATTTGTATTTTAATCTCTTGAAAAAGTTCGTGAAGGATATAAATACTTTCTAGGATGATTAGACGGGGTCTCGAGGGGCTCGAATGAGTTTCGAGATGGTTTCAGAGCATTTCGATTTTAGTTACAACTAGTAATTTTTTGGTGCACAGTAGTGCATCGCGATTGTGGACCTAAGTCTTGATGTCGTCCAATTCACACCTCAAATCAAGGTTATGAAACAGTCGATTGCAATAGTATACCCAACAAGAGTCGGGGTCGATTTTCACAAGGAGTTATATATGTGATTTAGGAGTATATATTAGTATGTGAGTTTGAACTATATCAATTTACACTTCCACAAATTGGTGTTGTTTCTATGTCTATTTTAAATTAAGATTGCAAAGTTAAGAAATGAAACTAGGAAATTATTTTTGTTCTTTTTTAAGTTTTATAAAGAGCCTAGGGCTATGACCATCACCTATGTATTTGCCTAATGGAATATAAATCTTAATGCTTATTTTGTTGATCGGGGTATATTATAACTATCAATACTCAGATACCCACTCAATACCTCTCGGTCAAAGAGTGATAATTTGGCTTTCTCAAGTCCAAATGGGTATTGCTCAAAATGGTTGATAAAAGGTCAAGTCAGATTATTACTATCTCTAGGTTGAACCCTTTAATTGGGATTATCAATCTCTCGATTGACCTAATTTCTAGTTAGCCAAGTTTTCCTAGACTAAGTCTCTCTTTCTCAAATAGAGACTAAGTCAAATAGGCATGCTAATATTTGAAACCATTAATTCCACAAATTAAAGCATAAACAAGGCTAAATAATAGACACTCAACCATAAACAAGTATTAAATTAAATGCCCATAAGATTTACACACTAGGGTTGGGTCACAACCCTAGTAAAAATCTAGCTACTCATGCTTGAAATGGAAGAATAGAAGAAGATATGCTAATTAAACTCATATTGTAAAAATGATAAAATCTATGTTAAATATCCCAAAATATGAAAAACTACTAAAAAAGGGCAAAGAGAAACGACTATTGTAGTTGCTGATGTCAAAAGTTGACCTAAAATTGTGAAACTCATCTTTTTATACAGAGATGGAAATTTTGGACAAAATTACCCTTCGGGAGTTTCTGCGGCTACACAATTCCATGTGCGGTCCGTAGAATTCGTCAACTTGTCATGACTGGATGTCTGCAGATGCAAAATTCTGATATGCAATTCAAGGACTCTTTTTGCGGTCCGCAGATTTGAAACTGCGGTCCTCACTTTTACATCTCCGGCTGTATAGCACATCTTTTTCGGCCGCATAATTCTTGTGCGGTCCGCACTTTTAATGAACTTGAAATGCACATTTTTTGAACTTTGCTCCTAGCCCAGCTTTTGCGGCCGCACAATTCATGTGTGATCCGCACTTTGCACCAAACTCTACTGACTTTTCCTTTATAATCTACGACCGTAGATGATATTTTGCGATTTTGCGCTTCGAAGCTTCTGTGCCTTTTATGTTCTTAAGTTCAGATTACTCATTCTTGAGTTGGATTTCATCTCGGGAGTTCATATTCCAATATTCCTGCAATTAAGCACATTTCATCATTTTTTGGGAACACAATTAAATGCTTTTGGACTAAAATAAAAGCTTAAAGGCACTAATAAGTAGTCAAAATCTCCACTTATCAACTCCTACAAACTTAAGTTTTTGCTTGCCCTCAAGCAAACAAAAATAGTTCCCATCTTCACAAGTTAAGGGCCATTCTGACCAATCAAAGGTGAGTCATTCACACATCAATTGGGACCAACAATTACCCACACTACTTATCATTATCAACAAAGCGACAAGTTAAGCTTTTATGCACATATAGTTCTAATGTGACACTTGAGCATGAAGAGTTGATTTTATTCATCAAGGAAGCTCGCTCTTTCACGTAGGTCATATTGGATCTCAAACTCCTCCTCCTCTACTCTCTGTTTGCCTATCTCGCTTAAGAATTTTAGCACTCAATCCAAAGATTTGAGTTCATCTTTCCTTAAGCACTCCATTTTATGTTCTAGGCTCATGCTTTGCCAATTCTTTGAGGCATTTTATTTTCCTTGGGGAAACTAGAGAGACTTAACATCACTCTATATTGATCATGACATTCATTTTCCCCCTCTTTGATTTATCCATGCTTTGCATCATTACTTTTTTTAAATCCCTTCAACTCTTCAACTTATTCACTTTTTTTTTGTATTTTTCTTTTTGTTATTTCCTTTTCTTGTCTTTCTTTCTCATCATTTCTTTTCTCTTTTTGTGACTTTATACCTCTTTCAAGTTCCTCGTCTTTCCCCCAAACTTACGTTTTTAGCCAATTATTTCACAAGAGTGTTAAGGAAAGCTCGGGTGCCAATAAAGGGTCACGACAAAATGGGTAAAGGCTTGTAACATGATTATCAAATGAGAAAGGCTTGAGTCTCAAATGGGTTGACTAGGGATAACAATATTTTTGAGAAATGGAAAACTTCAAGTGGGTCAAGGAGAGCCTACAATCACTTCTCAAGACAAGCAAAACTTAAAATTTTGCTTAGAAACACATTCGGGGCAAGTTCTAGACCATTTGCACAGGTTCTTGGACTTGCAACAAAAACATCTCACCTCTCATGCAGCTGGATTGTTAAAGAGTATAGAGTCGAGGGCGCACAACGACCATATTCAAGATTGAAAATCTATATGGTTTGATTAAACCACTCAATGATTACCTAAGTCAACATAAGATTCACAAGGTTACTAACTAGAGTTATTTCTTTCCAAAAACCTTGTTTTTAATCATAAGCACGTAGTTAAGTGTGTTGGTACCAAGTGAAGCATGTTTGACTCTTCGAGCATGGCTCAATTAGGTTTTTTATTCATTACTACTATTATTACTACCTAGACACCGAAGACGAACTCAATCACTTAAGAACTCCTTATGTCGCGTTGGACATCTCAGTGCTACGGGAGTGTCACCGTTCTCGGTCTCCTCTAACTGGATCTCATCATCTTCAACTCTGGGAGCAGCTTGGTTGGTGAACATTTGGCGCACCACCTTATCAGTGTCGGTAGCCAGGTCTGGCTCCTCAAACTAGCCAGTTGGTGCCACTGGAGCTGATGGTGCTAGTGTTGCTGGTGCTGTTGAAGCTGCTAGTGTTGCTGGTGCTACAAGAGTTGGGTCCATCAGCATGTCAAATGGAAGATCTCTAGCTGCTACAATCTTGGCTACCTCTCTCCGGAGCTTGTCAAGTAATTTCTTGGAAGCCTGAGATTTTCTCATTTTCTTTACTTCCTTTCCCAGCTCCTCAATCTTTGACCCATGCTCTACTAAAGTGTTCATCATGATGGTATGGTTCTCCAAGAGCTTCTTTAATGTCTCTTCCAATGTTGGAGGAATATAGGGTGCCGGAATGGATAACTGTTCTTCAATTGTACTGGATATGTCAGACAACTTTGCAGTGGCCATCTATATCTAGTTGTTGAGGCTTGCCAGTGTCTGGGAGACTCACAACGTAGATAGTAGAGCAGTAGGCATAGACACTAGCTTCAAAGCAGGGGTGGAAGGCACTGAGGTTGAAGGTGGGGGCATGGCAGTTGCACTGGCTGAAGGCTCTGTTGGAGTGGATGGCATATCGACTGTCTCTACTAGTACCATTAATGGCTTATCACAGGGGTGAAGCTATATGTTTTGAGTTGACCACCCTTCGTCGGAAAATTATATTGTGTACTAGGTAAAATATTAGATTTTAGAGGTAAATATCATATATTGACCACTCTTTGTTGGGGAATTTTTTTCACTTCTTTCAATTTTGAACATCTTTAAGTAAATTTCTGACTTCGCCACTGGCTCATCAGACTGGCCAATAGTGGTAGTCGGCTGACCCTTTCTCTTAAGGGTGTGTGAATCCATCAGAGAATACCATGGGAAGGGCTTCTTCGCTCGCACTATCGTATCAAAATCTTTTGGCTCCACCCGTGCATCCGTAAGGTGCTCAGTGATGGTATTGGGATAGGGGTAGGAGGTATCAACTTGCCTGGCAACCACAAACATGTTGGTCAACATGGGCACCCACATTGATTAGGTACCTGGCCATAATGGAGGCGACTAGAACTGGCCGCGGGATAGGAATGTTTGTTTCATTCTAGCACAGCTCTAGTCTGCTGCATACAAAAGTTTGCCATCCCTTTGCTACGAAGTTCAGGGTGTTCCGCTGAATAGGAATCCCTGCTTGATCCATGGTGGTGGTGACCCTGGGGCTCCAAGAATCTCAACTAGCCATGGGCGAGCTGTATCTCCCATTGCCAGATTTTCCAAGTACTGTGCAAAATCAACATCCTCAAACCCCAAGTAGGTATTCAAGGTGTGCTGGTCAAACTGCACCTTCAGATTCCTCACTTTGGTCACTTTGGTCCCTTTCTTTATGTGTGCCACATTGGCATAGAATTCTCAAACCAGATACTCCTTTGCATCCACTACACTCTGGGTGAACCACATCCACCCCTTTCACTCTCGAAATTGTCTCAAGACTACCGGATTGTACTTTTCAAGGTCTTTCAGTTGGCACTATCACTCAAGAGTGAGTTCTCACCGACCACCACTCATGGAAGCTAGTGAAGTCAGCTGGACTAATGAACCGGTCCTCCCAAACCTCTTTCTCGTCCAATTCACACCTTAAATCAAGGTTATGAAATGGTCGATTGCAATAGTAACATCCATCAAGAGTCGGTGTCGATTTCCATATGGAGAAATATATGGTAATTAGGAGTATATATTATAGTACGTGAGTTTGAACTATCTCAAATTACACTTCCACAAATAGGAGTTGTTTCTATGTCTATTTTAAACTAAGATTGCAAAGTTAAGAAATTATTTTTGTTGTTTTTCAAGTTTTATAAAAAGCCTAGGGCTATGACCATCACCAAGATGTTTGTCAAATGAGATATAAACCTTAATGCTTGTTTTGTTGATCAGGTTTATTATAGCTATCAACACTCAGTTACCCACTTAATACCTCTCGATCACAGAGTGATTTTGCCCGATGTGGCTTTCTCAAGTCCAAATAGGTATTGCTCAAAACGATTGATAAAAGCTCAAGTCGAGTTATTACTATCTCTAGGTTGAACTCTTTAATTGGGATTATCAATCTCTCGATTGACCTAATTTCTTATTAGCCAAGTTTTCCTATACTAAGTCTCTCTTTCTCAAGTAGAGACTAAGTCAAATAGGCATGAACTAATGTTTGCAACCATTAATTCCACAAATTAAAGCATAAATAAGGATAAATAATAAACACTCAACCACAAACAAGCATTAAATTAAACACCCATAAGGTTAGGGTTGAGTCACAACCCTAGTAAAAATCTAGCTACTCATGCTTGAAATCGAAGAAATAGAATAAGACATGCTAATTAAACTCATATTGTAAAATCAAAATGATAAAATATCCCAAAATATGAAAACTACTAAAAGAAGCAAAGAGAAACGGCTACTGTAGTTGATGATGTCAAAAGTTAACCTTAAATTATGAAACTCGTCTATTTATATGGGGCTGGAAATTTCAGGAAAAAAATGTCATTCTGGAGTTTCTGCGGTAGCACAATTCCATGTGCGGTCCGTAAAATTCGTCAACTTGTCAGGACTGGAAGTCTGCAGCTGCAAATTTCTTATCTGCAGCCGCAAGGTACTCTTTCTACGGTCTGCAGATTTGTAACTGCGGTCGTATCTTGCTCTTTTGCGGTACGCACTTTTACATCTGCGACCGCATAACACTTCTTCTACGGCCTCACAATTCTTGTACGGTCCAAATTTTTGATAGACTTGGAATGAACATTCTCTGAAATTTGCTCTTGGCCTAGCTTTTGCGACAGTACAATTCATGTGCGATCCGCAATTTGCACAAAAATCTGCTGACTTTTCCTTCATAATCTGCAGTTGTAGATGATATTCTGCGGTCCACACTTCTGAGCTTCTGTGCCATTTATGTCCTTGAGTTCGGATTACTTCTTTTTGAGTTGGATTTAATCTTGGGAGTTCATATTCTAATATTCCTACAATTAAGCACATTTCATCAGTTTTTAGGAACACAATTAAACGTTTTTGGACTAAAGTAAAAGATAAAAGACGCTAATAAGTAGTCAAAATCCCCACTTATCAAGTCTAGCGATGTTAAAGTCTAATGTGTCCTAAGGTTTTTTTTTAACCGCGATGGCTTATGTGAGTGTCGCAATAACATAGAGGAGCTGGGCCAGTGGAAGTGAAGGAAATCACAATTGCATTGGCATGACCTACAATCTCGCAAAAAGTAGTCTAGCTGGATTATTTCATGCATCACGATTGTTGTAATGAATCGACCAATCATTTTGAGTTATTTAACCCCTAATACCCTATTTGATGCCTCATGTAGGTTGCTTTAATGATTTATACTTGTGGGAATGGGTGGTTTGATTTTCGAGAGACTGGAGAGTGATTTGGAACATTTAGTTTCTCAGTTGAGGCTTAAAGTCAGCAAAGTTGATCAGCCTCAATATTATGTGTAAATAACCATGGATTTATATTTTGAAGGTTCGAATAGCTATGTGTTATGATTTTAGACTTGTACGTCTATTTTTTAAAACTAATATACCACTAAACTAGGTGCTTAGTGGTATTTTATATTAATGAATGAAAAAGAAAATAAAACAATGTCTTATAATATGGAAGAAACAAGAAATAGCTATGATGATAAAAAAATAGTATCTAACTTATGGGAAACATGCCCTAAGTTGATAGTACACACTGAAAGAACTACAATATCAAAATTTGCACCTTGCAACATCGTCTTCACTTCTTGTAGCTTGATAGGATCTTCAACACCTTGAATGTGTATCATATTCATGTCCACGAGCGGTCTAGCTTCATAAGCATAGCATGTACAGTGCATCACTTCAATTTTGAACCAACCATTGATCACATAGAGGCCTTCAGTTCTGCATATTGTCCTATCTACTCTAATTAGCACATGTATGAACTTGAAAATTTTTGTGCCTAATTTTGCATCATCTGGAAATATCCCCAACTTAGTTGGATAAACATAAAGATCATGAAGAGGATAGTACATGTGAAATTCATTACAATACCTCACACTCTTCCTCATTAGCCAGAATTTCCATCAGTTAGGTCTGCCTAGAAGAGCCAAGTAGCCCTGCATTGCCCTTGACTGTGGCTGCTTGTGACGACTTTCATAACCTTAGAAAGATCATCATGTTGGGACTTTTCTATACTGTGACGACCCCACCAGTCATCTCATGAGTTACCGCTCTATTTTCCCCCATTTCTACTTTGTTATGCTTTGTTTATCCGTGTTTTGTGGTATTGGGTTGGTCAGACCGAATCCGGAATAATTTTGGTAGGGTTTGAGACACTTAGTTTCTTTTGAGGAAGCTTAAGTTGGAAAAGTCAACCGGATGTTGACTTATATGTTAGAGGGCTCGAATGTGAGTTCTGGTGGTTCGATTAGCTTCTAAGGTGATTTGGGCCTTAGGAATGTGATCGGAATAGGTTTTGGAGGGTCGGAGTAGATTTAGGCCTAAATTGGCGAAATTGATATTTTGGCGATTTTCGGTTGGTAGGCGAGATTTTGATATAGGGGTTGGAATGGAATTCCGAGAGTTACAGTAGCTTCGTTATGTCATTTGGGACATGTGTTCAAAATTTCGTGGTTTGGTTGGGTTTTTTCTCAAAATCAGAATTCGGAAGATTTTAGAAAGTTTGACTTGAATCCGATGTGTTTTGAATGATTTGATGTTGTTTGAGGTGTTTTGAAGATTGGAACAAGTTTGAATAAGGTATTAGGATACGTTTGTGCTTTTGGTTGAGGTCCCTCCTCGAGGTGATTTCGGATAGTTGACGGAGAAGATTGGATTTTTGTTGCAGCTGCTGAATTTGCTGTTTCTGGTATTTTCGCACCTACGGATTGGGGACCACAGGTGCGGCTCCGCATAAGTGAAGGATTGGTCGTAGAAGCGAAAAAAGGGCTTGAGGAGCAGGAACCGCAGAAGCGGTTAGGGTGGCCGCATCTACGGAGTCATAGATGCGGAAGGTTGATCGCAGATGCGGTTTTTGGCTGGTAAGTGATTTTCGCAGAAGCGGATGAACGACCGCAAATGCGGTACCGCAGAAGCGGGTATTGTGCCACAGATGCAAAAATGTCTGGGCAGAAGGTATAAATTGTGTCCTTCGCGAATTTTGAGTTATTTCACCATTTTATCTCGGCTTTGGAGCTTTTTGGATGATTTGAATGAGGGATTTCAATGGAACTTCATTGAGGTAAGAAATTTGGACTTAAAACTCGTTCCTATGCTATTATTTCATGGATTAGAGCTAGAAATTATGGAAATTAAGGGTGAATATTGGGGAAACTAGGGTTTAGTATTGGAGACCTTTGCTTGAGGATTTGAATGACCATTTGAGGTCGGATTTCTAAACTTTTGATATATATGAACTCGTGGGGAGATAAGAAACCTATTGGTGTAAATATTATCAGATTCCCAGACATGGGCCCGGGGGTCGGGTTTTGGTAATTTTGGGATTTGTGTCATTTATTTATTTATTTTCGCTTGGGCTTCGTTCCCTTAGCCTATTTTGACGTCCTCGTTCTGATTTTGGATAGATTTGACGCGAGTGGAGGCCGATTCGTGGGGCAAAGGCATCGCGAGCTAGAGATTTGAGTGGTTCGAGGTGAGTAATGATTGTAAATGATGTTCTGAGGGTTTGGAACCCTGGATTGCACATCGTAGTGCTATATTGAGGTGAGTCACATGCTTGATGACAAGAATGGGGTCATGCACTATTGGGGATTGTGACTTGGTCCATCCCGATTGATGATTTTACCGCGTATTTGACTGAAATCTATTTGCTATCATCATTATTTGGGTTGAATGTCGTATTTGGGCTTCATGCTAACTATTTGAATCCTTCAAGGATATTTTATTGATATTTCCTTATTGTTTTGACTTATACTTAGATTCAGTCATGTTATTTTCCATTGTTTTCATGCTCGGCCATGTTTACTCAGTTTTACTACTTAAATGATGTTTGGGTTGAGAAACACTATTTTACTATTTCCCGAGTAGCTTGAGATAATTTTTGACTGAGTAAGGCCGAGGGCCTATGTTGTGAGGAAACACTGATATTGATTTGAGGCTGAGGGCCTGAGATATGTATGACACGAGGTGGCTTAATTGATATGAGGCTGAGAGCCTAGTTGTGATGCCACGAGATGGCTTGATATTACGCTTGGGCCGTAATGGGCCCCTCCAGGGGTCTGCACACCCCCAGTGAGCTCCGGTACCCATCGTGATGTGAGGTTGAGCCCGAGGGGCTGGTATTGTTCTGGGATGTTTCCCTAGGGGCAAATTTGTTGATACTGTGCCCGAGGGGCAAACTTCTATGTGTTTATTTTTCCTTTAATTGACTGTCAATTACATGCTTACTCGTTGAAAAAGGATTTTACTTAGTTATGCACTGGTTTACTATTTTTAAATGGTTTTACTGCTTCAGAGTAGAATGCTTTGTGCATTTTGTGTTTTCTTGCTTTTAGTCATTATTTACATTTGTTACTCACTGAGTTGGAGTACTCACTTTACTCCTTGCACCCTGTGTGCAGATTCAGGCGTATCTGGTCCCGCTCCCGAGTGGTGATCATTTCCAGCTTCAGGCGGATCCGAGGAGTCTTTAGGTAGTTGTTGGCGTTCGCAACTCGGAACTTCTCCCATTCTCTTCTCCTTTATGTTCTTAGTTCAGCTCTAAACTCTATAGTTATTTTTGAGTATTTCGTGTTGTTAGATGCTAGTGACTAGTGACACCCCGGTATCAGACTGTGTTTGGGATGTATTCCGCATATTATTCTATCTTTTGCTTAAACTGTAGTTTATCTATTCATGTTTAGACTGTTTTCTTAATGCTTAACTGTTAATAATTGGAAAATGGAAAGTGTCGGCTGTCCTTGTCTTCACGAGAGGTGCCATCACCATCGGGACCGGCTTTAGGATCGTGACAAGTTGGTATCAGAGCCTAGGTTACATAGGTCTCACGAGTCATGAGCAGGTTTAGTAGAGTCTCGTGGATCGGTACGGAGATGTCTGTCTGTAGAACCTTTAGGAAAACTTCATATTCTTCAAGTTCTTGTCGTGCGAGTGTGTTGATCCGAGTACTAAACTTCTGTTGTTCTATTCTCTCACAGATAGTGAGGACACACGCTACTGGTCAGGATGGACAACCACTAGTACCACCAACTGTGGCCACCAGAGGCCGAGGACGCAGTTATGGTCGTGGTAGGGGTAGAGCAGCTAGGGCAGCACCTGCAGATCCACCAACTGCCCTAGTTCAGGACCATGTCGCAGTTGTAGACACTCCAGCAGCACCAGCTGTGCCCATTGTGATTCCAGGTCTTTAGGAGGCATTGGCTCAGATCTTATCAGTTTGCACTAGCCTAGCTTAGGCGGTTTCAGCCACTACAGCCGCAACTACTTCTCAGGCCGGGGAAGGCAGTCAGATTCCCGCCACTTGCACACCTGAGCAGGTCGTGCATGGACTTTAGACGCCGGGGGCACATCCAGCCCAGCCGATTATAGCTGCTCAGGACTATGTAGTTCTTGTCATGCCAGAGGACGAGCAACATAGATTGAAGAGATTTGGTAGGATTCAGCCTCCGACCTTCAGTGGTGCAGAGGGCGAGGATGCCCAGGGCTTTTTGGACAAGTGTCAGAGGATGCTTCGTACCGCGGGTATTCTGGAGACCAGCAGAGTCGCTTTCATGACTTATCAGTTTTCAGGAGCTGCTTTCACTTGGTGGGAGGATTTTGAGAGGAGTAGGCCTGTTGGTGCATCACCCCTTACCTGGCAACAGTTCTTCATTCTCTTTCTAGAGAAGTATGTACCGCAGTCTCGCAGAGAGGAGCTACATCGGCAGTTTGAGTGGTTGCGTCAGGGGGAGATGACCGTGTCACAGTATGAGTTGAGGTTCTCCGAGTTGGCTCGTCATGCTATATGGTTGGTTCCGACAGATAGAGAGAGGATTAAGAGGTTTGTCGATGGTCTCACTTATCAGCTCCGTATCCTCATGACCAGGGGAGAGGGTGACTGGTGCTATGTTCGAGGAGGTTGTGGATATTGCCCGAGAGATTGAGTCTGTCTATCGCCAGGAGCGAGAGGAGAGGGAGGCTAAGAGGCCTTGAGGATCTGGTAGTTACAGTGGTGCTCCTTCGAGGGGTCAGTTTTAGCATGATAGAGGCCGTCTATTTAGGCCCGCTCAGCCAGCTCGCCCATGTTATCATGGGGCGTCATCGGGTCATGGTTCTCACAGTTCACTTTAGGGCCAGTCATCACTTAGTGCCCTTCCAACTCAGAGTTCATCCCATGCTCCATCAGTTCAGGGCTCTTTTATGCCGAGTGCATCTGCTAGTCACTCCGGTGCGAGGGGTTCCTTTTAGTCCCTTCTCCAACACCCGGGAGTTGTTATGAGTGTGGAGAGATGGGTCACGTGTGGAGGTAGTGTCCTCGTCATTTTTCTAGTTCATCTTAGCAGAGGGGTCAGTCATCGGCTTCAGCGCCAGTTGCTTCACCACCACCCACCCACCCAACTAGGGGTGGAGGTCAGTCAGCTAGGGGTCGCCCCAGAGGGGGATGTCGATCAGGGGGCGGTCAGGTCCATTTCTATGCTCTTCTAGGAAGACCCGATACTATTGCTTAAGATGTTGTTATTACAGCTATTGTTTAAGTCTGCCACAGAGATGCCTTTATATTATTTGATCCTCGTTCCACCTTTTCTTATGTGTCATCATACTTTGCTCATTATTTAGGTATGCCTTGTGAGTTTCTTGCTTTACATATTCATGTATCTAGACTGGTGGGCGATACTGTTATTATAAACCATGTGTACCGGTCATGTGTTGTGACTATTGGGGGTCTGGAGACCCGAGTGGATCTTTTATTATTGAGTATAGTAGATTTTGATGTCATTCTGGGCATGGATTGGCTATCTCCGTGTCGCGCTATTCTAGACTGTCATACTAAGACAGTTACATTGGCTATACCGGGTGTGCCACGGATCGAGTGGCGAGGTGTCACGACCCAATTCCCCAAAGCCGGTCGTGATGGCGCCTCTCGTGAAGACAAGGCTAGCCAAGAGAACAACAATGCCTCTTCTAACAGTTACTTAGCATGAATAAGTTTGAATCATAGATAATGAAATCATATCGCGGAATAAACGCGATAAAATAGGGAACCAATCCCGACTCAGCCTGAAATCGAGGTGTCACAAGCCACGAGTATCTAGAAGGATTTTTTATACAACTACGAAGCATGTAATACATAGAATAAAATCTGGAACCAAAAGGAAGAAATCCGGTGCTGCGAACGCTGGCGGTCACCTTGCTCAGCTACGATAGCAAATCCTCAATCAGCTCAAACCCGCTACCGGGTAAACCAATACCTGCATCTGCACGCGAGGTGAAGGGAGTAAAGTGAGTACTCCAACTCAGTGAGTAATAAAAGTAAATAATAATGAGCAACAAGAAACCACGTAAAGCAAGCCATCATGCTATATAGAACAATGTAACCCTTTGAGAAAACAGTGAAACCGTGAAATCTTTGGAAATATCTTGGCTCAGTTTAAAACCTCTTTTGTAAATATCTTTTTCCAACAGTTAAGCAAATGAATGCGAAACAGATAGTGCAAGCACATAAGTCAGCCTCTCGGGCACAGCACTCCATTAACAAATAACTCCAGGGTATCAGGTAAACAGTGCAAGAAGTAGCATGGATGCCAATGCAATGCGAGTGCTGGAATATCATGACAGATAATACAAATAGGAACAAATGCATGAGTGCAATGCAATGCATATGACGGTACACTTCGGTACCCACTGCGGCATGCAGCCCGAGCCATCCATATATTTAACGTCGACGGTGCTCACTGGGGTGTGTACAGACTCCGGAGGGGCTCCTACAATCCAAGCGTAATATCAAGCCATCTCGTGGCATCAACCAGGCCCTCGGCCTCAATATCAATATAACCATCCAGGCCCTTGGCCTTAAGATCAATGTAATCAACCAGGCCCTCGGCCTCAATGTCAATATAACACCGCTGCGGCGTACAGCCCGATCCATGCTCAATCCAGAAATGCACATATAACACTGTTACGGCACGCAACCCGATCCATGCTCAGTCCAGAATGCACATAAGCCACTTGTGCGATGTTAAAATAATAGTTCTCATCTCAAAACGTCAAGAAAATATAGTTTAAGTTTTCAAATCTTAGAAAGATAGCTGAGTTTGCGAAACAATATTTAAAACCTTGGACCGAGATCAATAATATGCAAAACAATGTTGCGAAAACGGTGATATCAATCCCTGAAGGATTCAAATAATTGGCACGAAGCCCAAATACGACAATCAGTCCAAATCATGAAATATCAAAATAAGTGTCAGTCAATTACGCGGTAAAATCAACAACCGGGACAGACCAAGTCACAATCCCCAACGGTGCTCTACCCCACGCTCTCTATCCGGCGTGCAAGTCACCTCAATATAGCACTATGGGTGCAAATTCGGGGTTTCAAACCCTTAGGATATAATTTACAATCATTACTCACCTCGAACCGGTGAAAACTCTAGCTCGCAACGCCTTTGCCGCTCAAATCGGCCTCCATGCGTGTCAAATATAACCAAAATCAGAGCGAATACATCACAATATGCTAAGGGAACAATACCCAATCGAAAAAAATCGAAAAATAGCAAAAATCTCGAAACTAGTAAAACCCGAGCCCCAGGCCCACTTCTCGAAAAATCAAAAAATTCACATCAATGGATTCCTCATCTCGCCATGAGTCTATACATATCAAATTTACCAAAATACGAGCTCAAACGCTCCCTCAAATCCCAAATTTAAATCTCAAAATCCCAAGCCCTAGTTCGTCAATTTTAGACTTAATTCCATGAATTTCTAGGTTAGTATCACATAAAAATCATGTTTTTAACTCAAAAATCTTACCTCCAATAAACTCTGGTCGAAACCCTCTTCAATCGCTCCCAAAAAGCTCTCAAGATGTTCAACAATGGTGGAAAAATATCCCAAGCTCGCGGAGGAATTAATCATAAATCTGTCCAGCATCTTCGCTTTCGCGGTCCCATGAACGCTTATGCGGGACAGCTTATGCGGCTTCTCTTCTGCTTCTGCGGAAATTTAAAATAGGGCCAGGACCGCTTCTGCGGCCATTTTCCTGCATCTGCGGGTCCACCAACCGCTTCTGCAGAAATAGGCAACTTCCCAGGTTTTCGCTTCTGCGAGACCGCACCTGCAGTCCCATAACCGCAGGTGCAAAAATTCCAGATACCAGCAGCTCATTTCCTTGCAAAATTCCAAAAACTCTCCGTTTAACCATCCGAACTCACCCCGAGGCCCTCGGACCTCAACCAAAAGTACCAACACATCCTAAAATATTATTCAAACTTTCTCCAATCCTAAAAACACCTCAACTAACACCAAAATCATCAAAATGCATCGAATTCAAGCCCAAGTTCTTCAAATCCTTCCGAAACTCGCATTCGATCAAAAACCCAACCAAACGACATCCGAATGACCTGAAATTTTGCACACACATCACAAATCACATAATGAAGCTACAGCAACTCTCGAAATTTCATTTTGACCCTCGGATCAAAATCTCACCTATCAACCAGAAATTGCCGAAATACTAACTTCGCCAATTCAAGCCTAATTCTACAACGGACCTCCAAAATCAATTCCGATCACACTCCTAAGTCACAAATCATCCCCTGAAGCTAACCGAATCACCGGAAACCAAATCCGAGCCTTCTAACTCAATAGTCAACATTCGGTTGACTTTTCCAAAACAAACCTTCCTTAAAGAGACTAAGTGTCTCATTTTCTACCAAAACCAATCCAAATCAACTCTAACACACCAAATACTGATAATGAAACATGAAGAAGCATAAAATGGGGGAAATGGAGTGATAACTCATGAGACGACAGGTCGGGTCGTCACATCCTCCCCAACTTAAACAAACGCTCGTCCTCGAGCGCTCCCAGAGTTGTCTTAGAAGCCAACCAACAGCTGAATAACTTTACCAAGCATATACCCAGGGGGTGATCCCGCGTCACCCTATCTCGCATAGGTCCGCCAACAAAACATAGCTGAAATTCTATAATCCATCTAGTCCATAAACCAGAGAACCACATTGCACTTTCCGAAATCATACACAAGATCAGAACCTCGCATCTATATTCAGAATAAGTCTGAACCAACTGTAATAACCCATACTTGCAACCTCAGGTGCAATCACATGATATCATACATAACCCAAACACTCGAAACGATAACTTCTATTCCCAGCAGTTGCCCACAACACCCGAATACCGGTAAAAAATCTCTTATCAACTAAGGTCTTATTCCAACACTTTCATATATTGCCAACAATAAATGAAACACGCAATAAATCGTAACCATTTCTCAGATCAACCATTCATGAAGCCACTTCCCTTTTGACTAATACCACAGCAGATTCTGAGCCGAACCTCGATATTTTCCTTCCAATAAGCTAAAATTAAATCCGTTCGTATTCATTAGTGACCCCAACGATCACCTCGAATCCAAAACACCACTTTGGTGATATGACACCTCAATACAGGCCTAAGCCACAACTTGCATAATATGCGCATTAATAAGAAACGATCTGAACATACGCAAATCATGAAAAAAATGACTCAAACGAAAGAGTTGTACCTCAAGCTCATCAATACCATCACCACACGAGGCTGAGACCCCGTCTCATATCATAGAAATAGAACACCTGAATCTACGCCGAAAGGTCATATCTCCATGTGGCCTCGCCACAATGCGCGATCCTATCCAAACATTGTTATACATGAAACACCTCAAGTCATTATGCTCAAAATCGACAGCCACACACAATTTAATGTCTGGAACCCAAGCAATTCATTACACCCACAGTGAAACAGATAACATACGACACGCAACCCGATAGGTCATCACCAACACTCCATTTACAGAGCAACACCCAATTACTCTTCCCGCTCGACTTTCACTATGAATCCCCAATAGAACCGCACCACATGTGCCCATAACCAACAAATCATAACGTCTCACAACGCCGAAAAGCAACTCATAGCTCTCCTTAGATCACTAACAAACTCAATAACGAACGAATCAACCTATCCCTCAATAATACAATTCGGGGCCAACCAAGCCAACTCATGCAAAACACGTATCCATATCGGCCTACCAACGAACTCATTACCAAGAAAGCCTGAAGCTGCTCTTTCCACTACTATAACTCCTGCCGGAGCCGTACGATACGATGCCCGTGTAAGGCCTCGTAAAATTTTGTGGTCAAAACCTAGTAGCTCGTAGTGCCAAGTTCCGAATATGTGTTAGGACGGTTCGGACCCTTTTTAATGATTTTGCACTTAAAAATCAAGAATCAAAATTTTCCAGAAAATTATCATTATGCGGTCCAGAATACGATCGCAGATCAGGTATGCGGACCGTATTTCTGCCGCAGAGTTAATCAGAGAGTTAGTCGAAATTGATGTTGAAAATACGGTCCATTATGCGATCGCATAATCCATATACGGACCGCATAACCGTCGTATAAATTTCTCAAGGATTTGTGAAGGTCAGTTCTGCGATGCATTATGCGACCGCAGAACAGAAATGCGTACTGCATTCCCGTCATATTCCCAAGCAGAAACGTTCAAAGTTTTGGGACACTTCTGCGGTCCAATCTGCGGACCGCATTTCGATTTTGCGATCGAAAAGTGCGACTGCAGATCCTACTCGGGCTTCTAAATTTTCTAAATTTTAAACCCGACCCCCTTTTTAATAAAACACCCCAACCCCTCATTTTAATCACGTTACTGGGCAAAATAAGAGAGAGGGAAGAGAGGGTTCTTGAGAGAGAAAGCAATCTTCATCAATTTGATTTTCCAAAGTCAACCATGCCCAGAAATTCTTGAGTATTATCTTCATCTTCATTCTTGCAGTAAGGTCCCCAACTCTTTTTCATTAATTTTCAGATTTTAATAAAAAGGGAGATTCTTATGCATTGATTCTTCGTAATAGGAGTCGAAACACTCATGCATGTCTATTAAAATCTAAAATCTAGTAAGAGTAATTAGGTGGGAGTAAAGAATTGTGTAAAGGAGGGTTGATAACCTAAATATGTTCTGGTAGTGATTGTGAACTTTGATTCTAAGAAATAAGTATTAATTTGTGTACTAGATTGACGTTGCCAGGCTTTTTGGTAAAGTTGGAAGTAGATATTAAAAGGGAATTCAGCTCCAGGTATGTATGGCTAACCTTGATCTTTGTAGAATCGCCCTATTTGGTGTACGAATATTTGGTATGTGATGTCTGCGTGGCTTGTTCATGAAATTATTATGATTGTGCTTGTGGTAAGAATTGAGGAACAAATGATGAAAGAAAATCGTAAATGATGCAGCTGGAATAACTGTGATAACCACATCTATGGCTTATTGGGGGCAATTGTCATTGTGATGTAAAACACATGTGAGTTGTTGGATATGACGGAAAATAGTATTGATGGTCATGGAAATACTTGTAAATTGTTGTTGTTATTTCTTAAGAAGTGTTGTTGTTGATCTTTGTGAATTGTTGATTGTTTTTGTGTTGTTAGTGAATTGTGACTGTACGGTGGGATCGGGTTGCGCGCCGCAACATGAAGTTATAAGGTGCGGGTTGTGGTGATAAGGGTGGCCGAGGTAATAAGGGTGGCCGAGGTAATAAGGGTAGAAAGTGATAGAAATCACTATTGGAATAAATATTTGAGCAAATTGTGAAATCATTGACGTGGAAATTGTGGAAGGGGAAATAGGAGAGACTGAAAACTTGTTTAACTTGAGTGTTCCTTTTCTTGTGCATGTGATTGTTGTTTCTATTACTATTACCTACTTGTATATGGCTTGAGTTTACCTGGAGCAAGTTTGTTCATATTTACCAGTACAATTCAAGGGTACTGGCGCCCCTTTTGCCGGGGGCGCTACATTCGTGTTATGATTGTAGGTGGATCCATAGCAGGTACTCCTGTCCACCGACCGTAGCTCTTCGTCACTCCCCGTCAGCTGAATTGGTGAGCCCCTTTCCTTTCTGGGCCCTGCGTGACTCATGCCGCTTCTGTTTTGGGATCTTATTTTGATATTTGTATAAGGTATAGGCGAAGCCTTGTTACCGGCAAGTACGTTATTATCCCTTTTTCATGTTTAGAGTCTCCGTAGACAGGAAATGTAGGTCATGAACTTATGTAATATGTATCTTGCACGTTGGGCTATGTAAAGTGTAAACCACGCTATGAATCATGTACCATATGTATGTTTTGTAATAAAAAGGTGTTTTGATTGTAAATGGTTATTTTTCTTGGCTAGTAAGTAATGAAAAATGTGGGGTAACACGTGGGGTAGGAGAGGCACCCAGGTCCGCTTGACTGGGGCTACCCGGTCGAGCGCCGGTCATGTCCCTCGAATTTGGGGCGTGACAGCCCGACACCAAATCAATATCGAAATCCACAACCTCGCCCGGCGACATGCCCGGCCATAAGAAACGCATCCGAAAAGTCCCTCAACACCGGAACTAAACAAATGGTAGAAACCTTTGCACTGACATCCATCACGAAGGCCCAATTAAGAAAAGCAGTCCTCCCCAGCCCTCCGCTGGTCTTTGGAATACAAGCCACTCTACTAAAACATAATCCGATGCACCTCGCCACTCAACCCGTGGCATTTTCCGGCATAGCCCATAGCGCAATAGTCTAGAATAACCCAACACTGAGACAGCCAGTCCACACCCAACATCATATCCAAAATCTAACATACCAAGCAAAGAAAGATCCACTCGGGCCTCCAAATCCCAATAGCCGCTAAACGGTACCAATACACACGATCCACAACCACTACATAGTCTGTACCTGAGAACTCCCAGTCTCCAACTCCATATAGCACACAAATCACCATACCTGGTCCAGAATTCCGCTGTATGAATACATATCACACCTCAAGTACACAATCATTCCACGAAAGATATTCTAAAATTCCCCTGTGCCATCACACAAACTCAGATACCGCAGTCGATCTAACAAGAAAGCGCCGCAATACTACCGAAGTATCATCAGTTTAATCACATTACCCCTTTTCGAGACAAATACTCTCGTCAAATCACTTCCAATTAGCGGTACCATTTTTCCCTGATTATCTGAGGCTACCCGCCGCCTAAGAGTTTATGAACTTATTTTTAGAATTGAATTGTAACTCATCTAGCCAAGAACTTCCACTGATCCCATTTGGAATAAAATCATTACACATCCCATGCTTCGCATGCCCGTAGAAGATATATACATATCCAAACCACGGTGAAACCAAACAAGAATTCTTCCCCAATTCCATTTGCACCAGCTAAACTGTCAGGACTGAATCCTTATAACTAGACCAGACTAAACAAGCTGTCAGAACTCAAGAGCTTGCTGCAAAATACCTGTACAAACTCATTGCCTCGAACACATACAAAGAATTAATCACATCCTTACCATACCGATTCAGTCTTCTATCAAGATACTCCACCCATCCAAATTTCCTCGTGTTCCATCCTCAACTTGAAATTTCCTTTTGCTGTACCACCATAATGCCTCACCCAGGCTTACCACACGAGACCCAAGCATGAACCACACTATCTGAAACCCATGAGCCGCTGAATACTCTCCCTCGAATATCCCCAAAAACACCACATTCCCAAAATAATCTACTATGAGGAACTTCCTGCGAATCTAAATCTGTTACCTTTACTCTCGTGATACTGATGCATAGAATCCCATAATTAACATAAAAATACAACAAGTCTTGACATTTTCCAATGAAAACACAGTCTCTAACCACACGCACAACCTTAAGACACCGGATTGTCACATGTAGAATCTTGAACACATTAGAACCATTCTCGAAAGTCATTCACTCTTATTCAAACTGCAAATTACCTGACCTAACGAACAGAACCACTCGTGCCTTATTGACACTCCGATACCGCAAAATGAGATCCTCATCCCAATATAAACAAACATCTTTTTGTTCCATGTACCGAGCATTCTTACCAACAACAGCTTAAGACATCCTATGATTCTTACACATCTACGAGGCACCCTATAACCTTTGTCAAAATTTTGCTTTACTCGTGCCATCCTCGGCTCAATTTCCGCAACCAGAGCTGATTCGCCAGCATGCCTCGAACTGGAACCAACATAGCACATAACCGTACAATTAGCTAATTAATAGCAAACTCTCCAACTTGGCTCGAAGACATATATCAAGACACACTCAACAACTCATAACACTTTTACTCTAATGATGCCACAATAACATAGTGAGATTAAACTCAAATCATTTACAATTTATGAAAACACAGATCATCTAGTACTATAATCCTCTGCAAATCTCGCATTCATCCCCACATCAGTTGAGTCCACTCTCTTAAGCGACCCGAATTGTCAAATTTCAACACGTACCCTCCAATCACACATGAGATCTTCTAACATACACATAATGATCATACCACTTAAGAACACTCCACAGGAGATAACCCACATGTTTCGCCTCAATTTAGTACTTCAGCATACCTTCCACCATCATATACGTTACACAGTCATTAGTCTTCCTGAGTCTGAACTCATACCGCCAC
The DNA here is from genome assembly GCA_026770625.1 of Nicotiana glauca. NCBI lineage: Eukaryota > Viridiplantae > Streptophyta > Magnoliopsida > Solanales > Solanaceae > Nicotiana > Nicotiana glauca. The sequence continues at coordinate 86,741 of MU739229.1, forward strand.
ATGTAATGCACTTCACTTCCCAACTAGGAGATACGAAAATATTCTTCACGCGCCCATAATTCGGGCTACACATCAAATCACAATAGAAATCGAATCACTTAACAGTTCATCTATTATCCCGCAGACTTCTTCGTCACTACCAAGTCATATAAATACATCTCGCAGTACTAACATACTCATCACATGAATACCAAACTGCCATTCCGGCTAATAGGGACAATACCGAACATATAAGTTCAAAACACTTGCTCACATAATTAGTACCTCGGTGCTCAAGCCATGTCAAAGATCCGGCCTCAAGTCCTCCAGACTGGCCCAACATCAAACTCACGGAGATTACGTCTTGCTCCTTAATCGAGGAATCATAAGCCATTAAGACACATATGATACTGAGCGCTCATGCGCGCATACAAACACGTGGAAGGAATTTCAAGAGTTACTTTTCAAGTTGAACCAAGGAAGCACGATAAGAATTCAAGAATGTGGAGTTTTTCTAAAGGTTCCGCAGCCTCTCGAGGATAAATACAGACGTCTCCGTACCGATCTGCGAGACTCTACTAAACCTGCTCATGACTCGCGAGACCTAGTAACCTAGACTCTGATACCACCGTGAAATCTTTGGAAATATCTTGGCTAGTTTAAAACCTCTTTTGTAAATATATATTTCCAATAGTTAAGAAAATGAATGCGAAACAGATAGTGCAAGTCAGCACATAAGTCAGCCCCTCGAGCACATCACTCCATTAATAAATAACTCCAAGGTATCAGGTAAACAGTGTAAGAAGTAGCATGGATGCCAATGCAATGCGAGTGCTGGAATGTCATGACATATAATACAAATAGGAACAAATGCATGAGTGCAATGCAATGCATATGACGGTACACTCCGGTACCCACTGCGGCGTGCAGCCCGAGCCATCCATATATTTAACGTCGACGGCGCTCACTGGGGGTGTGTACAGACTCCGGAGGGGCTCCTACAGCCCAAGCGCAATATCAAGCCATCTCGTGGCATTAATCAGGCCCTCGGCCTCAATATCAATATAACTATCCAGGCCCTCGGCCTCAAGATCAATGTAATCAACCAGGCCCTCGGTCTCAATGTCAATATATCACTGTTGCGACGTGCAGCCCGATCTATGCTCAGTCCAGAAATGCACATATAACACTGCTGCGGTGCGCAGCCCGATCCATGCTCAGTCCAGATGCACATAAGCCACTTGGGCATCGTTAAAATAATAGTTCTCAACTCAAAACGTCAAGAAAATATAGTTTAAGTTTTCAAATCTTAGAAAGATGGCTGATTTTGCGAAACAGTATTCAAAACCTTGGACCGAGATCAATAATGTGCAAAAAATGATGCGAAAACGGTGATATCTATCCCTGAAGGATTCAAATAATTGGCACGAAGCCCAAATACGACAATCAGTCCCAAATCATGAAATATCAAATAAGCATCAGTCAATTACGTGGTAAAATCAACAACCGGGACGGACCAAGTCACAATCCCCAACGGTGCTCTACCCCACGCTCTCTATCCGGCATGCAAGTCACCTCAATATAGCACTATGGGTGCAATTTCGGGGTTTCAAACCCTCAGGATATCATTTACAATCATTACTCACCTCAAACCGGTAAAAACTCTAGCTCACGACGCCTTTGACCCTCAAATCGGCCTCCACGTGCGTCGAATCTAACAAAAATCAGAGCGAATACATCAAAATATGCTAAGGGAACAATACCCAATCGAAAACAATCGAAAAATAGCAAAAATCTTGAAACTATAAAAACTCGAGCCTCGGGCCCACTTATCGAAAAATCAAAAAATTCACATCAATGGATTCCTCATCTCGCCACGAGTCTATACATATCAAATTTACCAAAATTCGAGCTAAAATGCTCCCTCAAATCCCAAATTTAAATCTCAAAATCCCAATCCCTAGTTCATCAATTTTAGGCTTAATTCCATGAATTTCTAGGTTAGTTTCACATAAAAATCATGTTTTTAACTCAAAAATCTTACCTCCAATAAACTCCAGTCGAAACCCTCTTCAATCGCTCCCAAAAAGCTCTCAAGATGTTCTATAATGGTGGAAAAATATCCCAAGCTCGCGGAGGAATTAATCATAATCTGTCCAGCATCTTCGCTTTTGCGGTCCCATGACCGCTTATGCGCGACCGCTTATGCGACTTCTCTTCCGCTTCTGCGGAAATTCAAAATAGGGCCAGGACCGCTTCTGCGGCCATTTTCCCGCAAATGCGAGCTGTCACACCTCCTTTTTACGGAGCCTATTTACTACACCCCGGGAAGGGATAAAATAAAAGGAAGGAATTTTTTCAATTTAAGGACAGTCGGAACGGGATTTATTTATTTAAATTCAGAGTTGCCACTTGAGAGAATAATGGTGTCCCAAGTCACCGGATTAATCCCGAACCGAGGAAAGTTTGGACTCTATTACAGTCTGCGAACTAGAAATCTGGATAAGGAATTCTGTTAATCCGAGAGAAGGTGTTAGGCACTCCCGAATTTTGTGGTTTTAGCATGGTCGCTCAACTATTGTATTTATTTTTATCTGATTCCATATGTTTCGTTTTTATGTGCATTTAGTATTTCGATTTATTATTCAAAGAATTACAACGTCGTAAAAATGTATTTTTTGACCACGCCGTACCAGTACGCCCGTGGCTTTCAACACATTTCGACTTCGTTGAGACTTGGATTTGGATCACATAAATGTGCATCCGTATTAAGAAAGTAATATTATTACAAATCGTGCCTATAGTATATACGTCTTGTTTACTTTGGGAAAGTCCGTGAAGTTTGCTAAACGGTCCTTCCAAATCTAAGATTTTTATAGCAATTATTTGAAGGTCCCGTAATTATATTTTTTACGCGGCGAGGCTCATTTCAATTTTTTATTAAAGGCCAATTCTAAAGATGACTACATTTTTTGTTTTTTTTTTATTTTTTATTATCTATAAAAAAATCCTATTCAATCAAGTTAATTCGTTACAAATCAATATAGTAAGAATTAGGGCTTGTAGGCGCACGTATTCTAATCAATCGATGGTTTTGGAACTTTCTATAATCCACATAAGAGAATCATCACACGGTACCAAACTAGGCCCAATACATAAGCCCAGTTAAACACTGGCTGTGGGCAAAGTACCCAATTGAATCTCTGCAGCATTACTTACACGAGCACAATGCATGCCTTACTCCTATTCATTCTACTACTCGTCAGTTCAGGTAAATGGCTTATATCAGAACTTAATTCAAAACTATAGAGCTTCATTATTGATTAAATGAGCATGTTAATCTAATTGAAAGCAGGAAAGACAAACGTCTAAATCAAATTTGTCTACACAGTGGAATGCTTTAAACCATACATCATTCATTGCTTTTAATTTTCAACTTCTGATTCTAACAACTATTAATGACAAACAGGGGGAACTAATAGCTATAAGATCCTTATCGATACAAGGTTATAGGCATTAAATAAACAAATCATGACTTAGAACTATTTTATCCTATTCCTTCACAGGTGCATCGAGCTTAACTAAAATAGATCTAAGCCTATACTAATCTATATCATCTAATTAATACTTACAATTATAACTACTCAAACCAAAGCAAATTCAGACAGAAAATAAATAAAAAAAAAACACTGAGCTTGGACGTTTCAATTCTTTATTTGCACTTTATTCCTCATATTCACTCGCAATCGAAAGAGTTTCAAAGTCACATACCTGGAAATGCAACAACAGAAAATGAGGAGGTCAGTAGCAGCAATTAACAGCTCCAGTTACAAGTAACAACAGCAGTAATCAGGATGATTTTCAACAGTACTAAGGATGATTTTCAAAGCTCAAAAATTTCCAATGATAATCCAGTTTCAAGCACAGCAAACACAGGATCCAATCCAATTCGAAGGACTAACTTGAATAGACTTAGAATTGCCCAAAACTGACTCTAATAATCCTCTGAAACCTCTGGAACTAGAAGAGAGGCTTCAGCAAACAGAAACACCAGGAAATCACTCAAACAACAGGGAGATTTTATATGAAAAACTCAATGAAACAGTACTGATTTTAGCTTTCACTGATTTTTGGATTATTTCTAAATTTTTTTTTGGAAGAATTTTGGATCTAGGAGAAGGAGTTTGGATCTGAAGATCTAATTTCAGATTCTGAAACTGGGCAGATATTTTTTGGGAATTTTCTGGGTGCTAAAAGCTTATAGGGTTCCAAAAGTCTCCTTAATAATGGCTGAAATTGCCTATTTATAGAGTTGGAAATTGGAGGAAAATTTAAAATTGGTAATTATCTAAGAGTCCCTCATTTTTAACTTGTTAGACAAATTACTACATTTATTTTATTAAAGTTTGCACTAGAACCCATTCTAGAAGGTTCTAGTTGCATCTACTATGTTCCTTTTCCTTGAATTGTCTATTCTACCCTCACTTGCATTTGTTATTTACTAATTCTAACCTTTTTAATACCTATAATACCCCTGGCTTCATAAGGATTAATACCTTTATTCCATTTTCTATACCCAAACTGCCCTTACATCCTGTCCAGAATTACCAACAACCCATTTTAATATTCCCATATTACCCTCACTTTGTACCCAGAATTACCTTGACCTAATCTTCATCCTATTGCCCTAACAGCTATAACCAATTCCTAAGATTTATCAATTTTAATTCATTGATTTTCAATAGAATCAAAACATTATTAAAACAGATTTACAAACAAAATTAATCAGTAACAAGTAAATCCTATTTATCCTAATTAATCCAACAATTAATACTAACTAACAAAATTCATTAATGACTTAATTATTAAAGCAAACTAATTAAAATCAAAATGAAGTCTATTAACGAATCAATTAACAGACAAAATATAAGAATTTGCTAGCATAACTAGTTAAAAGCCTAATTAAGAAACGGATAAACCATATAATTCCTAATGAAACAAAGATGAAGAGAAAACTAGAAACAGAACAATAGACGGACTCTAAATCTAGAAAATAAGGGAGAATCAAAAATCAGAGAACATGCAAAAAAATCAAAATGAAATCAAAAAGAAAAAGAAACTTAGCTTTTTTTTTTCTTCTAAAATAATTCTGGTTGACCAAGAGTCCGTTTATACCCTTTTCTTGAAAGACTTCATCACTGTCGAATTATTCTTGCTCATTCGGGAGCTTTTCCGGCGATTTATAAGGTTTGAGACCCTTGTCCCAATGTTGAGGAGGTAAAAGGTGGGAGGGTGTGAGTTTTGGGAGGTTTGGGGTGGCGGCGCCGCCGTAGGTGGTGGCGGCGGCGCCTAGGGTTTGCAAGATTTGGGGCGTTTGGTTGATCTTTGAAGAAAAATATTTGAGGGACTGTGATGAGGGGATAACGAGGAGGAGATGGTGTGATTTTGGTGGGGATTAGGGTTACGTCGGCGACGGCGGCGATTTCCGGCCGGCGGCGATGCGGTGGTCTATGGCGGAAGTTTGAACGGTGAAACAGATTCTTTAAAGAGGAGAAGTGTATTTATTTTTTTAAGGTTTTGATATTATTAAGAAATGTTTGTATATTAATGCATCAAATAATACCCACCGTTGGATTAAGTATAATGAATGGCCAAGATTAAGACGTCTTAAACAGCGTCATTTCAGGGGGTTAAGGACCGGACTGGGTTACCTCTTGGGCCTGGGTTGTGTGATTTGGTTTTAATCTTGGGGGTATCTGATTTGGGCAGTATTTTGTTCAGCCCAATCCGTTTTTCCCTTATTTATTTTTTAAATCTTGTATTTTCCCTTCTTTTTTTAATTCTTGTATTCTTATATTTTTATATTTTCTGATTAAGTATTTTTGTTATATTTTAATTTTCCTTTGTATTTTTCTGTATTTTTTCTATTTTGTATTTATTTTGATTTTATTAAAATTGTTAAACTAATAAATTTTATTTATGGCAATTTCTCAATTAAAGCATAAAAAAATGTTATTTTCATTTTTCTTTAATTTGTTAAAATGAATTAATACCTACTACATGTGAAATTAATTTCTAAATGTAAATGTATATTTTTTGTATTTTTTATTTGATTTAACATGCGCAAATAACACACAAAATTCACACAATTTGTAAAAAATAAAGAAAAAATGTTTATTTTGAATTTTATGGGAATAACTCATATATAGGGTAAAAATCACGTGCTCACAGCTGCCCCTCTTTGCTCGGGAACACGAAGACTTTCCGTGCAAAGATAAGTGAGNCAGTTTAGGAATGTCTGGTAGCTGGGACTACCAGGGACTGTGATCTGACTGTTGTTGCTATTGTTACTGCTGTTACTGCTGACTGACCCCTTATTACACCATTGTAAAGATAAAAGAAGCTAGCCTTAGCTATGCTTTATGATTTACAAAATCCTATCCAATGTCTACTATCTTGTGTTCTTGAATTGCCTTGATCTTGCATCTTGCATTCTTTCTATATGACTTTTGACTGTGTCCGTTCTTCAGGTGGGCTCCTGCTTACAATTGCTTGAAAAGTATTCCCTTATTCTTCAGCGGGTTCCTGCTTGCTATTGCTAACATGTTCCCTTGTTCTTCAGGTGGGTACCTGACTATTGAGATTAAAATGTATTCCCTCGTTCTTCAGGTGGATGCCTGCTTACAACTTGCTTGAACTATATTCCCTTGTTTTTCAGGTGGGCGTTTGCTTGTTGAAATTGAGATGTATTCTCTTGTTTTTCAGGTGGGTGCCTGCTTACAACTGGCTTGAAATATATTCCCTTATTTTTCAGGTGGGCGCCTGCTTGCGATTACTTGAAAAAGATATTCCCTTATTCTTCAGGTGGGCGCCTGCTTGCGAACTTTGAAAAAGATATTCCCTTATTCTTCAGGTGGGCGCCTGCTTGCGATTACTTGAAAAAGATATTCCCTTATTCTTCAGGTGGACGCCTGCTTGCGAATTTTGAAAAGATATTCCCTTATTCTTCAGGTGGGCGCCTGATTACGTCATACAAAACAAAGAAAATGTCTGCCCCAGTTTGATAACTGGGTGCAGCATATTATCAAACGTGCAATTAAAGATTATACTTCCCTTATTCTTTAGGTGGGCGCCTGATTACTGAGGTTGAAACGGATTCCTTTGCATATTGTTGCTTTCCTTTGAACTATCCTCCCTTATTTTCCAGGTGGGTGCCTGATTGCCAAAATCCTTTGTGCTCCCTTGTTATCCACATTGGTCACATTCACTTTAAAGTGATTAGTAAGAATTTGAATCTTTTGTCCCTGTTCTAGTCAAAGAACAATTTTTAGTATAAAACAGTGGTTAGCTACTGGCATTCTTGTTGGCCTTGCTCCCACATTTGAACTTGCTCCAACTTGCTCTTTTGAACTTGTATTGCCTTGCCATAATTTCTAGCTGTCTTTCAAAATTTTCTGATCCTGATGACCCAACTGTCTTCCTTCTGTCTCTCTCCTGTTGTTTCTTTTTCTTTCTTGTGAACTTTTTCTTCTTCCTCCAAATATCTGATTACCATATATCCTTCTTATTTCAATTGTCCTTTGATGAATCCTAATCTTATTGTGCCATATAACTGAGAAGCTGGTAGTTAGCTTCGACTGACAATGTCTTATAGACAGATTCCAAGAAAAATGAAATGCAATGACCTCGAAGTTTTGAGGATAGAAATACTTTTAAAAGATAAAAAGGACAGGACTTATCTGAGTGGGAAGGCTGATTCTTTTGATCATGTCATGCATTTGGATTAACCGACCCAGTCTGTCCAACCAACAACTGTCAATTGCCACTTTTGCCAACTTCATTTAACCACCCGATTTTCAACAAAACCCAAAATTTGCTTATTTCGCCGTCTTTCATTCACAAACTTCTTTCTCACTTTCGCCTTACGGTGCCCATGAGGGTTTTCACCAATAAGACTCTCTCATTTTCATATCTCTCAACTCACATCGCCTTACGGTGCCCGTGAGGGTCTTCACGAATAAGACTCTCTCATTTTCATATCTCTCAACTCACATCGCCTTACGGTGCCCGTGAGGATTTTTACCAATAAAACTCTCTCATTTTATATTTTTTTTTCATTTTCTGGTACCAGAGTGTTGTCCATAACATGCTTCACTTCACCTGCTTGTACTGACATTCCTTAAAATTGATCAGCAGGTCTTTCTTTGAACCGTAATGTAGCTTTTGGATGGGTTTAGAAAGAAGGGTATAAAGGCTCAAAATATTTTAACGTGAGCTAAAAAATTACAACTTTCGGAATCATATCTTCCGTAACAAACATAACTTCTGCCCCAGTTTCAATCTTTGGGGATTCTCAGACTTTTCTTTGGTTAAGACTGAACCTCAGTGAGGCTGCCTACGTACCCTTTCGGGATCAAGTCAAACGTAGTTCGGATCATAAAATCGCTTTATTGTTGCGATATTTCTTTCTTTCCATTCTCCTTCTTTGCATTTTCCCTTTTTTT
>MU739233.1:0-38932 GCA_026770625.1 Nicotiana glauca
CACAAGATTCAAAGGAAAGACCTTTGTTAATGGATGAGCTCCTGCTAAGCCTCCCACATTGTACTAAAATAGCATTAACTTCTTCCTTTTGTACAACTGGGTCTGTGAAGAGAATATTAGCCAAGGTTTCTCCCACTATAGAGAATATAGAAGCCAAAAAATTTATGCAGTGTCATTGTGTCAATACACAGAAACTAAACTCTTTTTTGAGTACCATAATCTTACCTCCAAGGGTTTGATACTCTCAAGAATCTTGGATCCTGTTTCAGAAATGTGTTTGGCTTGAGATACTAGCTCTATAGCTATTAGATGGCTTTGAGACAGAGATTTATTCTGTCCGAAGCATTTTCAGAGGATTTATTGGACGGTTCAAGTATTTATGTTTGTGATTCTTCTTATGCATTATTCTTTACTTTGCCATCATAGCTTGATAGTTTGAAAGTCTTGGTGTTTGGTAATAATATCAGATTGTTATTGCGTATAATTTGTTGAGATGAATAAGTTGGATTAATAAAAGAAGAAAAAAAACAGTTAAATGCTTGAGTATTCTTAGACCGGATTCTGTTGAAGGGTAATAACTTTATTTATGCTCTTTTGTAGGTGGAGTTGATCAACAAATGGATGTTGAAGACGATGAAGAATTAGACCTTACTTGAAATGAATTTTGTATTGTTATAGCTAAATGTTCTAGGAATCTTTTGTTACCAACCTTTTTGAAACTTATTTACTCTCTTGAAATGTACTAAACTTATGCACTCATGGGTTAGAATATTTAGCTTTATGGATAATTTTGTATTATTAATAGTTTCATTTTATGATGTATTTAAATTTTAGTGTTATTATAATTTATTATATGCATAAATATTTATTTATAACAGGTAATACATTTTGGTTTTAATTGAACCGATACACACCAGAACCGTCCCAATAGGACACAAAAACCGTTCCAGTAGACAATATAAACCGTTGCAATAGGTCCCACAAATTGTTCCAAATACTAATATAACCGTTACGATAGCCTAAAGCAACCGTAGCTATATCCAACATAACCGTAGCAATAGTTTACGTAAGTGTTGCTATAAATAATATGGTAACGGTTAAAAACCGTTGTAGAAACTATACAGCAACGGTTTTGAACCGTTCTAATTGAAAAAAATGACCGTACTAATAGAGAAAGGAAAAACCGTTGCCATAGACCTATCTATTGTCACGGCGACGCAAACCGTTGCAAGAACCGTTCCAGTAGACCTATAGGCACGCCGGCTGATGTAACGGTTGTTTAACCGTTCCAATATCAGTATGGCAACGGTTTTGCTGTCTATGGGAACGGTTTTGCAACCGTTCCTGTAGACCAATTTTTCAGTAGTGTGATATCGACCACAAATTACATTTACTATGGGTCCAATAGTCAATTTACACCAATCGTTATATTTTGGGATATAATTAGCAATTTAATTATGATAAGTAGATATTGATAGCGACCATAAATTACGTTTACTATGATTCCACTAGTCAATTGACACCAATCGTTATATTTTGGGATATAATTAGCAACTTAATTATGAAATATAAATAATAAGTAGATATTGATAATAGTTAATTACATTGTTGCGCTTTATATATAGTTACAATGAACGTCTATATATATCATAAGTAGATATTGATAGTGAATATAAATTACGTTTACTATGGTTCCACTAGTCAATTGACACCAATCGTTATATTTTAGGATATAATTAGCAATTTAATTATGAAATATAAATAATAAGTAGATATTTATGCTAGTTTATTATATTGTTGCGCTTTATATATAGTTACATTGAACGTCTATATATATGTGTATAATAGCCAACATATAATTTCATTCATTAAGGCCATGCGTATATTGATAGCGACCATATAATTACGTTTACTATGGTTCCACTAGTCAATTGTCGCCAATCGTTATATTTTGGATATAATTAGCAATTTAATTATGAAATATAAATAATAAGTAGATATTGATGCTAGTTAATTACATTCTTGCGCTTTATATATAGTTACATTGAACGTCTATATATATGTATATAGTAACCAACATATAATTTCATTCAATAAGGTCATGCGTATATTGATAGCGACCATATAATTACGTCTATTATGGTTCCACTAGTCAATTGACATCAATCATTATATTTTGGATATAATTAGCAATTTAACTGTGAAATATAAATAATAAGTAGATATTAATGCTAGTTAATTACATTGTTGCGCTTTATATATAGTTACATTGAACGTCTATATATATAATAAGTAGATATTGATAGTGACCATAAATTACGTTTACTATGGGTTCCACTAGTCAATTGATACCAATCGATATATTTTAGAATTTAATTAGCAATTTAATTATAAAATATAAATAATAAGTAGATATTGACACTAGTTAATTACATTGTTGCGCTTTATATATAGTTACATTGAACGTTTATATATATGTGTATAGTAGCCGACATATAATTTCATTCATTAAGGTCATGCGTATATTGATAGCGGCTATATAATTACGTTTATTATGATTTCACTAGTCAACTGACACCAATTGTTATATTTTGGGATATAATTAGCAATTTAATTATGAAAGATAAATAATAAGTAGATATGAATTCATATTTTCTTGCATCACCGAATTTTCTTGGTTTGAATCCATTTTTTTAGATAGGGTAAAGTGTCCACTTGACTTGGTTTGATATGAAGGAAGTATAATAAATCGTATACCATATTTGTTTGTAAGAAAGGAAGAAAATACAATAATTTGTATACACACTAAATCGTATAATTTGTATAAACATAAAATAAGCGTAAATACAATGGAAATACAAATATAATACACAAGACTCTTTAGCTCCCAACATTTAATTTTCGGATATTTCAAGGCTTGGAATTTAATTTTGTGTTTTGGAGAAAAAAATATAGGCTAATTAGTTAGGGGGTCTTTGATGACTTTTCACTGGTGTGGCCAAAGTTGGGTCACACCAGTTGGGCCGTTTTGCATCACCCATTATTAAAAGAAATTTTAACACCCTATAGAAAACCTTAGTACCATATTTATCAATAATAAATATCATTTTAAAATATTACATCCTATAAATACCCTTTATCCTTTATAGCAAAAAATCTAAAAATAGTTACATCCTACAATTAAGGCACCATATATGCTAACTATTATTTTTCGCTCTTCCTTTTTGTATTTTCTCTCACATAATTACCGCGTATCTGCAAACCCCAATACAATCGCTCTCTGTTTGCATACAACCAGACTCTCTTCTCTCACAAACCCTAGTTTCTTACCCAAATTCTCAATTTTCTGCGGACTTAAACCAGTTAGCATGACGTTTTGCTTCTCTTAGCATGACGTTTTGCTTCTCTTCAATTCTTAATCTAATCTTCACCTCTTAATCTAATCCCAGTTCCACAACGGCTTTAAGATGTAATAGAATTGACATGAAGGATGAAACAGAAACAGTAAATGATTTCTTATCCTTTTCGCTGTTTCTCTCTCTAGATCGCCCAAATCGCCTATTTATATTCAGTTGTATTCGAATGTATTCTTTAGCTGTATTCACTTGTATTCAGGTTTAATCGGTTGTATTTAACTATTTTATTCAACAGTGGTTAGTTGTATTCAAGTATTTTATACAACTGTATTCAGTTGAATTCAGTTATATTCAACTATTTTATTCAGCAGAAGTTAGTTGTATTTTAATACATTCAAGAGTTTATTCAGCTGTATTCAATTGTATTTTTGTTGTATTCAAGTATTTTATTCGGATGAATTAAGGTGTATTTTGTTGTACTCAACTGTATTATTCATATGTATTTCTCTTTATTCAGCTATAATCTTTATTATATATCTTTCAAATACAGATTAATGAGGGATCATTTTAGTTCGTTGAGTTAAATTAGGAGAATATCATGTGATTTTATTTTCTTTCGTTTTTAGCGCAGATACGTTACTGTATTTAATGTTAATGTCGCTTGAATACACCTAAATACATGTCAAACTTAGCTGGAATTCCAGATTTTACGCCTATATTTTTTGTTGTATTAATGAATACAACAGCTTAAATACATGAAATACATTGTATAAAAACATAAAAGGTATCTATAACACGTAATATAGCAAAGGGTATCTATAAATGACTAATTAGACCAAAAAGATGGTGCTTTACGAAAAATTCTCTTATTAAAATGAAAGAAGAAACTGATAGACTTATTTAATAAATGATCGTGGTGCCCTTTCAATGAAACAATTTCATTTTTGTTAGTTCATTATCGAGGTTATGGTTAAAGGAGGAGAGAAATTACAAAAATTTGTGGAAAAAAATAAATGGCTTTTCAAGCAAAAGAGATATGCCACGTCAACTTTTCTACTCCCAACTTTATAGATATATATATAGATTATAAAAGTTCCGAGTAATAGAACATTCCTCCTTTGCCATTCACTAGTTTAATTTAGTATTCATAGTTTTAAATTTATTTTGAAATGGGTACGTCTAGTTTTGCAAATTTTCTAAGGTGCAAGCTACGTGTAAAAATTTGAATCAAACCAACAAAAAATTCAATTTTTTTTCTTGATTTTTCTCAATTATTTCGATTTAGTTCGTTTTTTTTGGGTATGGCCTACACAACACAAAATATGTAACTAACTTCGAAATAAAATAAAACAATTATATGGTGCTTTCAAAGAAAATAGTACAAATATTTCCCCAGTCATAGCAAGATACAACAATTATATGCTTCCCAAGAACATAATACACAAATGTGAGATGAGTCATAGTAATAGCATTATACTAAAATATAATGTCACCAACAATAAAGATAATAAAAATACATAAAATAAATACTCTTAATAAGAGATAATGAAAATAAACATAGTTTGATTTGAGCTTTATTTGAGTTACCAGACATTTATGGTCTATGATTTTGTAACAAACTTATTGGACATTTCAAGATTGTAAGTCCAAACCTGAAAATAACATGTTAAAAGGGCATAAATTATGAAAAGGTCGAAACAATATTGATATATTACATTATAATAATATTTCTACGTAAAAAATATTTTAAAATTTAGTATACATATAATGAGGTTCGGGTTGGTTCTGATTTAATTTTTTTTTTAATTAAATCCAAACCAAATCAATTATAATAGATTTTTCTCGATACCAATCCAACTCAAACCAGATTGCTAGTTAGCTTTTTGGTTTGATTCAATTTGTCGTTAAAATATCATGGTATAGTCAGTTTTCACACTGGTCAATGAAAAATAGCCAGCGTTTATCAAGTCAATGAAAAATAGCCACTATTTTGCTGCAACTGGTACCGGTCCAGTATAATATATAGGAGTTATGGTGCATTTGTGTACGAACTCCAGCATATTATGCTGGACCGGTATACTTTGCTAACTCCTGTAAAATTTGCGGGAGACTGGAGCACCAATGCTCCAAACTCCAGTATATTATACTGGACAATTATACTTGCTGGAACTCCCGTAAAATTTGCGGGAGTTCCAACATAATTATGCTTGAACTCCCGTAAAATTTGCGGGACTTCCAGCATAGTTATCCTGGAACTCTCGTAAAATTTACGGGAGTTCAAGCATACTTATGCTGGAACTCCCGTAAAATTTGCGGGCGTATTTTTCCGAATTTTGAACAGTGTTTTCGCTCAGATTTAAAGTGGCTAAATTTCGATGACTTTTGAAACTTGGCTATTTTCAACTACCAGTAGTAAATCTGACTATTTTTGAATTTCTTCCCAATTTGTCAGTTGAATGCAGATTAACGGTTTTCCTTGAACATCCTAGATTTAGTGTAAATACGGAATGTATGTACGTTTCAACGATGGTGCATGCGATCTTCTATTGGTCCAGTTCCGTTTCTGAAATTATCTTTAGAGTTCAATCGTAAGGACTTTTCATCTTTGTATAATCCACTTTGTGCTTTGTGTTACATAACCGTAAATAAACTTTTGACAAAAATTCCTAGCTAAACATATCATATTCCTCTGTATTATCCACCCATGTTGTCACAATGCCTTTGAAATACAATTGATGTGAGATACAACTTCGTTCTTACACTTTTCAGGCATTAAATGTGAATTTATTATAAAGTCCGATTTTCAACAAAACATAAGCGATTTTAGAACCTTAATATTAGGTAAATTTTATTTTGTGTCTCATACAACTGACACTAATTGTATGAGACATTTTTTTTGTCTCACAGTTTTGTGGACCCAGAAATGTAAGATTGGGGTCCACAAAATTTATGAGACAAAAAGAAACATAACACAACCAACTAATGTCAGTTGTATAAAGCACACAATAAAACTTCTCTTAGTATTGTAAGTTCACTTCATAAAATATCGATGCCGGTTATGCAAAATTTTCGTACGGCACTGTCTATACTTAATATTTGAAAAGCTCGGTGAAAGGTTGAAATTGCAGGAGGTAAATAAGGAGAATGGAACTATTTGAAAAATTCATTAGTGGCTTGGTTTAATCCATGAGAAGCTGTCATTTTCCATTCAAAAAGAAGGAAAGAAGAAAGGGGAAACAGAGCGACTCTTGCCCAATTTCTATATTGTTGAAGACTTGAGATATTAGCATATGGCTAGTTCATCATAAGTTGATGAAATACTACCAAATGGGCAACTAACAAAAGCGAGGGACAATGTGGTGCAGCTCATAAATGAAATGCCTTTGTGAGAGATTCTTCCGAAAAAAGAATCAAGAAATGAAATGATTCCTTGTACTGAATTAAACGAAATCAGACAAGTAAAAGAACAAGAGACAATCCAACAAAATCAGAATGAAATGATCAAATGTATGGACAAGGATTCAAGGAACATCAAAAAGCTCATCGGGCAATTACTGTACATATTCCACCATAACAGACCTTGCATGACCATAACAACGGCAAACTTAATCAAGACAAATGTAGATATTTGAATACCAAAGCTGAAGAAGATGAAAATGCAGACATAATAGGGCACATAAAGATAAAGCAGAACAAAAATTGAGGAGAATAAGGAAATGATGATGATGAGGATGGAAAATATGAATTTGGAATGAAGAAAATCCAATCTGAAGCTGAAAGGATAACACTTCAGGAAAAAAAAAAACAGGTCAAAAGAGACATTGTTGATTACTTGGAGAAAGTTTATTATGCGGAAAACACAAGTATGATAATTTAGAAAAAAGGTTAAACTCCAAGCAAAGTATACAATTGAAACCTAGGAAAAAGGTTAATGAAGAAGAATCTAAAAGGTCTAACCAGTAAAATTCGCAATGTGAAACTCTTTTGCTTGGCATTTATCAAGAAAGTTATGTTCCACAAGCTTCTACAACCCCTGATCCAACTCAACTCTGCCTGATGAATGAAGATTTCAAGAAGATCAAACTGAAAGATCTAATTAAACACTCTTATTATAACTTTAACCTCAAGTAAAGGCAGTAAACATTGTAAATCACAATGGCTATGGATTATTCGGGGTAAACAGATAGTACTTTCCTTCAAGAAAATGGCCAAACAAGGAACCATCTCCAATCACATAACTTTAATTATCATAGTATCAGAAAGATATTACACAAAGGTTGGAAAACACAACATTTCATGAGCCTAATTATCAGAAAGATGGTTTTTTGGATCTGCACAACTTGACAGGTTCACCAAAAGATGCAAGAAAGTTTCAAGCATAGGTACTACGTCTAGATGCAACAAACAGACAGCTTCATGAGACACCAAGCATATATAACACCTGGCATGTCATAAGGTAAGATCACAAAAATAGACAAGTTAAAAATTCATAGTTTCATCAGTAGTAAATCAAAGGATAAATTATAAAGCGCCATTTCTGGTGAGCCGCGAAAATAGCCACTTGCATTCTACTCATTTTCAATCTGACTCCTGGAAAATCATCATAAAATTGGTGGAGGGTCTTGGGCAACCTAACAATTTGGCAGCCAATTGTGACGAATATGGGGAAACACAATTCTGGAAGCATTTTCTTCTCTTCGCTATGATAACGAACTTCTCCAAAACCATTGCATTCTTTAGCAGAAACTCTGAAAGTTCGAAAGCCTATCATAGAGTTCATGACACATCCCAGTGGAGTAGACAATCTTAACAATCCTGAGATTGGGAAAAGCAAAGTTTGAAATCCAACTCTCTAAATCAATATCATCTCCTTTGCGCAAACAACTTGATTCATAGCGGCAGTGGAAACAAGGATTCTGGATAGTGACAATATTATCGGGATCAAATAGGGCTCCAACACTTAAATGATACTTATACTGCACAAAAGTGACAAAACAAAAAGCTTCATGGTAAAAGCTATGTTGCGCGGACTCTCCAAAATGTAGCCGCACCCGTGTCGAATCCTTCAAAAATGCACTACTTTTGAAGGATCCGACACGTATCCGGCCACATTTTTGGAAAGTCCCAGTAACATAGGGTAAAAGTCTCTCACACTCACCGAATTTCAAAACCCCTGAATATGGTTCTCACCAAATAATTATG
This sequence comes from Nicotiana glauca, assembly GCA_026770625.1. NCBI lineage: Eukaryota > Viridiplantae > Streptophyta > Magnoliopsida > Solanales > Solanaceae > Nicotiana > Nicotiana glauca. The sequence continues at coordinate 8,559 of MU739233.1, forward strand.
ATGGCATATTCCTATTTTGGAAGACTCGTGGAGAAGGTAAACCAAGTAAAGAATGAAAGAGGTTTAGTTTGACAACTATTGGTTTCCTTTCAGAGCATCATTTTATCATGGAAAAAATAAAAAGTCTTGTCCACATCAATGTGAAACTGTTTTGGAAAGTAAATATTCGACCTTTCTGCAACTCAACACAGGAATAGAACTCAATTGCCAAGATGGAGAAAAGACTTGAAATCGATATATGCACATCAATGTGAAACTTAATAGTAACAAAATATTCTATTGATAGCTAAAGATGTATTTGCATTCTCCTCTTTTAGTATGGGGAGGGAAAGGGGCATGTTAAAACGCCAAAGATGAACAAATGTCCAAAGAAGAGCAAAAGATGTAGGAACTTACGCCAGATTTCATGTCTATGTTGAGTGTCTCCATGTGAAGCGAGGCCCGTAAAAGGCTAGCTACTCCATATAGATTATACTTTGTTATGTGCAACTTTAGCGTGAGACATTTACACGGTCGAGGTGCAGCATGAATAGGACCTGGTGCAGTAATCCTAGTGAAACTAGTAAAGAACAGAGAAAGAGAAAACAATGAAAAGAAAAAGTCATTCGCATCAGACAGATAGTTCTATGACAAAGGTCAATACCAAAACACTTTAAGCGACAGAATCGTACAGAATGATACCGCCCAAACTTATCTTTTGCCCGTATAAGAAAAGAAATATATGACTTCAAAATTAAAAGAAGAATTACGAAAATCAAAAAGATAAACAGAGGATTTCTCTTTCAACTGACCTCTCCACTACACATTCACGGAAGCTATGTCCTTCGACCTCAACTTTGGAACCTTCCAATCCAAAATGGCCACCGGCTCCACATCATAAGTCAAATCACCATCCAACTGAACTGTGCTGAAATCCAAAATATGAGACGAATTGCCGACATACTTTTGGAGCATAGAAACATGAAACACTCGATGAACACTCAACTGAGTAGGTGGCAAGGCAAGTTTGTAAGTCACCTCTTCAATTCTCTAAAGCACCTTAAACGGCCCAATATACCGAGGGCTCAACTTGTCCTTCTTCCCGAATCTCATAAAACCCTTCGTGGCTGAGACCTTGGGCAGTATCTTCTCCCCAACCATGTAAGCAACATCATGAACCTTCCGATCAGCGTAACTCTTCTGTCTAGACTGCATCGTACGAAGCCGATCCTGAATCAATTTAACCTTGTCCAAAGCATCCTGAACCAAGTTTGTACCTAACAACCTAGCCTCATCCGGCTCAAACCATCCTACCGAAGACCGACACTATCTCCCATACAAAGCCTCATACGGAGCCATCTGAATGCTCAATTGGTAGTTGTTGCTATAGGCAAACTCGGCGAGCGGCAGAAATTGATCCGAAGAACCCTCAAAATCTATGACACAAGAGCGTAGCATATCCTCCAATATCTGAAAAGTGCGCTCAGATTGTCCGTCCGTCAGATGGTGGAATGTTATTTACAACTTGGCCTGGGTGACCAACTCTCATCGCACGGCTCTCCAAAACTACGATGTAAACTGCATGCTCCAATCTAAAATGATAGACACTGGCACACCGTGAAGGCGAACAATCTCGCGAATGTAGATCTCAGCCAACCGCTCCGAAGAATAAGTAGTCTCAATTGGAATGAAGAGCGCAGACTTGGTCAATCAATCCACCATCACCCAAATAGCATCAAACTTCCTCGAAGTCCATGGGATTCCAACTACAAAATCCATGGTGAAACACTCCTATTGCCACTATAGAATCTCAAGCCTCTGAATCAATCTGGCCGGTTTCTGATGCTTATACTTCACATACTGATAATTTAGGCACCGAGCTACAAACCCCACTATATCCTTCTTTATCCTCCTCCACCAATAGTGTTTCCTCAAGTCCCGATACATCTTCGCGGCACTCAGATGGACAGAATACTACGAACTGTAGGCCTCCTCAAGAATCAACTCACATAACCCCTCTACATTGGCAACACATATTCGGCCCTGCATCCTCAACACCTTATCATCCCCGATAGTAACATCCTTGGCATCACCGTGCTGAATCGTGTCTTTAAGGACAAGAAAATGGAGATCATCATACTACCGCTCTCTTATGTAATCATATAAGAAAGACCAAGAAACCACACAAGCTGGAACCCGACTGGGCTTCGAAATATTTAATCTTATGAACTGGTTGGCCAAGGCTTGAACATCAACTGCAAGCGGTCTCTTGCCAACAGGAATAAATGCAAGGCTACCTATACTCCCAGCCTTTCTACCCAAGGCAACCATCTCTACTCCCTTAAATTTAGATCTTTTTGTTTGAACAAGTGCTGGAGACTCCCATGATATGTAAATACCTCACAAGACATACCGTAGAAATAATGCCTCCAAATCTTCAATGCATGAACAGTGGCAGCCAACTCTAAATCATGAACAAGATAGTTCTCTCATGGGGATTCAACTGACGCAAAAAGCATAAGCAATCACTCTACCCTCTTGAATCAAAACACACCCAATACCAATACGAGAAACATCACAATACTCTATATAAGAGCTAGAAGCTGAAGACAAAACTAGAACTGGAGATGTGGTTAAGGCATTCTTGGCTTCTAAAAGCTCTCCTCACACTCATCCGACCACCTAAAAGGGGCACCCTTTTGGGTCAATTTGGTCAAGGGCGATGCGATATACGAGAGGCCCTCCACGAAGAGATGATAATAACTGGCCAAGCCAAGAAAGCTCTGAATCCCAATAGTTGAGGACAACCTGGTCCAACACTAAACCATTTATATCTTTGTTGGATCTACCTTAATCCCCTCACTGGACACCACGTGCCCCAAGAATGCCACCAAACTAAGCCAAAACTAACACTTGGAGAACTTGGCATAAAACTTCTTCTCCCTCAGCCGTTGTTGTACAATCCTCAAATGTTGGGCATGTTCCTCCTAGCTACACGTGTACACGAGCAGATCATCAATGAATACTATGACAAACGAGTCGAGATATGGCTAAAATACAATATTCATCATATGCATGAATGTTGCTGGGGTGTTGGTCAGCCCAAAAGACAACACAAGGAACTCATAGTGACTATAACGAGTCCTGAATGCAGTCTTTAGAATATCCGAGTCCCAAAGTTTCATTTGGTGATACCCAGACCTCAAATCAATCTTAGAGAACAACCTTGCTCCCTAAAGCTGGTCAAATAGATCATCAATGCGCGACAAAGGATACTTGTTCTATATTGTAACTTTTTCCAACTACATATAGTCGATGCACATCCGCATAGTACCATCCTTCTTCATAAACAGAACCGGTGCACCCCAAGGTGACACATTAGGCCTAATAAACCCCTTATCAAGAAGCTCTTGTAGTTTTCTTTCAATTCCTTCAACTCAGTTGGCGCCATACGATACGGAGGAATAGAAATGGGTTGAGTGACAGGCACCAAGTCAATACCAAAGTCAATATCCCTGTCAGGTGGAATGCCCGGCAGGTCTGCAGGAAACACATTCGGAAAGTCTCGCACCACCGGAACAAAATCAATAGTTAGGGTATCAGCATCTACATCCCTCACAAAGGCCAAAAATGACAGACACCCCTTGTCCACCATCTGTTGGGCCTTCAAATAAGAAATTACACTACTAGGAACATACTCTAGAGAACCTCTCCACTCGATCCTTGGGAAACGCGGCATCGCTAACATCACGGTCTTAGCGTGACAATCCAGAATAACATGATATGGAGACAAACAATCCAAACCCAAGATCACATCGAAATCAACCATATTAAGCAACAAGAGATCTAGTCTTTATTCCCCCAATAGTCACTACACACGACTGATATATGCGGTCCACGACAATAGTATCGCCCACTGGCGTAGATACATTAACAGGTGAAACTAAGGACTCACGAGACATATCCAAATAACGAGTAAAATAAGATGATACATAGGAATAAGTAGAACCAGGGTCAAATAATGTGGAAGCATATCTGTGGCACACTGAAACAAAAGTTATGATTACTGCATCTGAAGCAACAACATCTGTCCTGGTAGGAATAGCATTGAATCGGACCTGACCGCCACCTTATTGGTCTCCCCCTTTAGGGTGACCTCTAGCTGCTTGGGCCCCACCTCGAGCTGGTTGGGCAGGTGGTGAAGTAACTAGTATGGAGTCATATCATGACCCCTCTTATGAAATGGATCTCGCGGGTGACGAGGACACTGTCTCCACATATGCCCAAACTCCTCACACTCGAAGCAACTCCTTAGTGGTAGTAGGTACTACATCAGGCCCCGAGTACCAGAATAACTACTAGAAGGACCTAGCACAGATGAACTCTGAACCGATAGAGCACGGGATGAACTCTGAGCTAGAAGAGCACTGAGAGATGACTAACCCTGATGAGAACTATACGAACCATGGCTTCCTGATGCACCACAATGAACTTTATGAGCCATCTGAGCGTGCCTATAAGGACGACCCTTGTTGTGGTAGAACTGACCCTAGAGAGAGCACCGCTGAAACCACCCGATCCACATGGCCTCTTGGCCTCCCTCTCCTCATGCTCCTAACTACGGACCAACTCTAGCCGCCGAGCAATATCAACCACTTCATTGAACTGAGCACCAAATATACTCTCCCGAGTCATAGCAAAATGCAACTGATAGGTGACGCCATCAGTTAACCTCCGAATACTCTCCCTCTCAATGGTAACCAACCATATTGCGTGACGAGCCAACTATGAAAATATCATCTCATACTGGGTCACAGACAAGTCATCCTGACATAGCTGCTCGAACTGCCTATGCAGCTCCTCCCAACGGTTTGGTGGCACAAACTTCTCCAAGAAGAGATTGGAGAACTCATTCCATGAAAATTGTGTAGCACCGAATGGACTGCTCATCCCATAGGCCTCCCACCATATAAAGGCAGGCCCAGTAAACTGAAAAGTAGTGAATGAGACCCTACTGGTCTACAGAATACCCGCCATACGAAGAATGCACTGGCACCTATCCAAGAAGTCCTGGCATCCTCTAACTCAGCGCTACTGATTGATGGAGGCTAGAGTCTCCAAAATCTATCAAGTCTCTTCTGCTCATCATCACTCAAAATGTGACAATCTGAGCCTAATCAAGTGCAACCGGCTGGGCATGTAGTACCCACGGTGTCTGAAGTCCTCGCATCACTTGCTGCGGGGTACTAGGGTAGCAGGAGTTTGAGTACCTCCCCCGGCTTGAGAAGTGGCTGGCGCGGTCTAAAATGAAACTGCGTTAGCAAGGCTAGTGAACACAGACAAAATCTGAGCAAAGCCTCCTGAAAGCCTGGAATCACAATAGGCATAGATGGTACATGAGCTGGCCCCACTAGCTCAACCACGTTTGGAACCTGCTTCTAAGTTGGAGCAACTGGCGAATTTGCAGTTGCTGCTTTAGCTGTTGTACAAGTTGCACATCGGCCCCTACCACGACCCCGACCTCTCGTGGACCTAGCCAGTGGTACTGGTGGTTGTCCGTCGTATCCGAAAGCACATGTCCTCGACATTTGTGAGAGAATAGAATAACAGAAGTTTAGTTTCTGGAATTAACAAATTTGCATGGTAAGAATACAAGAATGTGGAGTTTTTCTAAGGGTTCGGTAGCCTCTCGAAGTAAGTAGATACGTCTCCATATCAATCCACAAGACTCTACTAAACCTACTCATGACTTATGAGACCTATGTAACCTAGGCTCCGATAATAACTTGTCATGACCCAAAACCCAATCTGTCATGATGGCGCCTATCATGGTACTAGGCAAGCCGACTACTCAGACATTTCCAACACTTTCAACTTTGAAATATACTAAAAAAAGTTTAAATAAATAGAAGTCTCATAAAATGGGATAGAATATCATAATTCAATACATAAGTTTTCCCAAAACCAGGGTGTCACTAAGTACATGAGCATCTACATAATGACATAGTCTAGGACATTATCTAGAAAGTAGAACGAAATAAATAAACTAAAAGTTAGGGGAGGAGAGTCAACGTCTGCGGACACCAAAGTAGCTACCTCGATGATCTCCGAATTCTGAACTCTGTGAATCAGCAACTGACGTGATCGGAAAGACCTGGATCTGCACACGAGGTGCATAGTGTAGAGTGAGTACAACCAACTCATTAAGTAACATGTCTAACTATTGGGTTAAAAGTAGTGAAGAACTTCACAGGTACAATTCAATTACAATATTACATTACGGAAATGGAGGCATGCTTTAGTGTAACAGTTAAAGCCCAAATAAGTAAATCATGTCAAATTCAGTTGAAACAAGATATGATACAACTTAGTATCTACTTGAGAGTTATATATTCCAACTAAAGTATAAAGATAGTAATGACATCATATGCATACTTTCGGAGTATCAGTCACTCAGTCCTCCTATTCACTCAATTTTCACAGTCACTCAATCCTCCCAATTGCTCGGCACTCGCACTTAGTAGGTGCTTGCGCTCACTGTGGGTGTGCAGCCTCCGAAGGGGCAATTCTAGACCAAGCACTATAATAATCCAATCATGGTATGAATTAAATAAACATGTTGTGGCGTGAAGATCGATCCCATAATATCCTCACAATTAGTCCCTCGACCTAAATCAGTCATCAATCTCTCCAGTCTCTCGAGCTCACAAGAATCATGATAATCGGCCCAAACAATGATGATAGAATGTATAAATGAATGACAATAGAGACTGAGATAAGATATACAAATAATAGTTGTGACTAAGTACAACAACAAGATTATTCATCTATACAGTTCCATAGAATTGGCCTAGTCACAATTCCTATGGTGCACGCCTACACGCCTGTCACCTAGCATGTACGTGATCTTAACACCAATCACATAACACGTAAGTTAGGGTTTCATACCCTTAGAACCAAGTTTAGAACTGTTACTTACCTCATGTCGTGTAAAACTCTACTCTAACACGCCCTTGCATCGTGAGTCAACCTCCAAATTCCTCGAATCATACTACAAAATAGTTGATACAATTAACTCAAGCTATAAGAGTCAATTCCATATGAAAATACTAAGTTCTTAATCAAAAGATAAAAAGTCAACTCAAAAGTCCCACGTCTTGGAATCTGATTAAAGTTACAAAATTCAAACATCCATTCAACCACGAGTCCAACCATACCAAAATTACTCAAATCTGATACCAAAATCTCACCCAAATCCCCAAAATTCGGCCTAGGAATTTTTCTCCATTTTCTCCAATTTTCCATCCCAAATCACTAATCGAATGATGAAATCAAAGATATAACCATGGAATTTAACCAAAATTAAGTAAGAATCACTTACATCAAACACTCCCTTGAAAATCTCTCCAAGAATCCCTCCAACCGAGCTCCTAAATTCAAATTTGTGATATGAACTCAAACCCTCGTTTTTGAAATATTTAAGTTCCACCCAGACGACTATTCTTCGCGAACGCGGAAGGTGACTCGCGTCCACGAAGCACAAACTATTCTACTGCCAAAAACCTCTTATGCGAATGCAAGACTCCCCTTGCGAACGTGATGACTAATAACACTAGGCTTTGAGAATGCGAAGCCTCTATAGCGAACGCATAGGCCAAACCCATGAGGACCCAAGCCTGCCTCTCTCTTCTTCGCGAACAAGACCCCCTTCTCTTATTCATGATGCATAACTTCCCTGGACCTTCGCGAACGCGGGTCCCTATTTGCGAACGCGAAGAACAAATCTTTGCCTGCCTCCAAAAACTCTTCGTGAATGCGTGACTTCTTACACGATTGCGAAGAAGGAAACCAAACACCATAAATCTACAGCTTCAGCCATCTTCAAAGTCTAAATTCCAATCCGATAACCATCCAAAATTCACCGAGGCCCCCAGGACCTCAACTAAACATACCAAAAAGTACTAAAACATCATAAAAATTCACTCAAAGTTTGAAATCACATCAAACGGTGCTAAAGCCAAGAATATTTCCAAAAGGATCATTGTTTTCCATTTTTTACCTGAATCAATTGACTCACACAAGTTAGTAAAATAGAAGAAAAGAAAAACAAGGCACAAAACTAGTCATATAGATAGCCAAAACCGTTTAGCTCCCCAGCAACGGTTCTAAAAAGTGATCAGCTCCAAACCTATACCACTATAGAATGGCAAGAGTGGTTGATGCAGTGTTTGCCCGAAAGGTCGGAATCAAATCCAGAGAGAGCTAATATTAATTTGGAATTGGATTTCTATATAATCTAGCTAAGTGTGATATTCTTAATTGCATGTCCAATCATGCTTTGTTTTGGTCGCTATTCTATTTTTAACACTAATGAAGAATGAAAATAAGCTAAGTATGATATTTTGTAAGGTTTTCTCAATTGGTTAAAAGGCATTAGGGAAGTGACTTACACCTAGGTGAGTATCTAACGAGGTCTAAAACTTAGGAAAAACTTATTGTAATTGGGATCATGATATAAACATTGCGCATAATTACTCACTCTATACCTCTCGGTGGTTTGAGTGACTTTGCCCTAATTAGCTTTCTCAAGCCCAATTAGTTGTTTAAACAATGCAAGCAAAATTGGTTCAAGTCGGGTATTACTATATTTAAGTTTAACCCTTTAATTGGGGTTATCAATCTCTTGAATGCACCCTAATTCCTTGTTAGCCTGAATTTTCTAGACTTAATCTCTCTTTCTCAAGAAGAGCCTAAGTCAAAAAGGCACAAATCAGTATTTGCAACTACCAATTCAAAAATTAAAGCAAGAATCAAGCTAAATATCATTAACCCATAAATATTTAAGCCCTAAAATTGAAGACCCATTAAATACCCATACTAGGGTTGGGTCACAACCCTACCTAAAGGGTTTAGCTACTCATAATCAAGGAAGAAATCAAAGATGGGGATGAAATATAATCCATAAAAAGTAATTACAAGAGAAAAATCTAAGATTAATTGCTAAAGATGTTCTAAATTACTCAAAAAGGTAAAAAGCGGTTGTTCATGTGCTCCACAAAACAACAGGTACCCTAAAAATCTGGAAAAAAAAACTATTTATACACAGCTAAATTTTTCAGACGAAATTGCCCCTATGGAGATTCCGCTGACAACGAAAAATGGGTTTCCTCAGCGTTTGGACTTCTGTGGCCGCGCAAAAGCAAGCACGGACCGCGGTTCTTCTCTTATGAATTTGGTCTGTCTTTTGAGTCCGCTGGGAGCGAAAAATCAACCGCCTCAGCGCTCCTTCAACCGCGGCCGCGAAATATGTACGCGGACCGCAGTTTTCAATTTGATCTCCAAACTTAATTCTTTAATTCTTCATTCCGCTGAGGGCGATAATTGGACCGCGACCGCGTCAGATAATACCGCTGCCTCACAATTTCACCGCGGGTAGTGGTGACTGTTAATCCCAATAAATGACTCTCTGAACCTTGCTACCGCTGAGAGCGTAGTTAAGACCGCCTCAACGGTGAAACCTCTACGTCCACGTCTATTTATTTGTTGTAACGCCCTTTTGACTCAGCTTTGAACCTGTGCAGGTTTTACTCCTTTATGAGTTGATTATGACTTTCTTGTCTCCTTTTGACCAAACACTGCAAACAAGCACAATAAGTTAGCTTTCAGGAATACTTGCTCATACTTTTAATCCAAAACTTAAGCAAAAACGAGCATAAAATAGGTTAGAATCCCTAGTTATCAACCAACAAGTTCCATAACATAATATGGACTTACTCGGGGTTTCAAATCATGTCAAACAACATCAAAATTACAATTCATAGCTTGATTTAGACTTATGAGTTTCAAACTTTTCAATTTATAAAACTAGTGCCAAAACATATCACACTACAGTCGAGGAGTAATAAATAGTGATTTTTGAGGTCTTAGATCACATAAATGAATGTTTAAATTAAAGATGACATTTTGGTTCATCACACTAAAGCTCCCCATAGAACTCTCTTATTCGAGGCAATACAGTTTCAGCTCTCACCGGCTAGGGGTTCCCTCGAATCATGACGCCTGACCGAACATGAGCCACCGGATCAAAATTTTGTTCTTCTTCTTCAAACCCATCTCTTAGTAGTTGATGGGAGGGCTTCGGTGCTTCCCTTGTGTTTGCGCGCTTGCCTTTGGCTTCTGCCTCTCTGAATTCGGGGAGCTCAGAGCCCCTTTCCTCTTCTTCTCTTTGACCTGCTTCAGAGCAGATGGTTGGGGAAGGACTTCTTTATCACCAGACGGCAGCCTCATTGTAACATCCTTCTCGATACCTATAAAGGAAAAATATAATTAAGCTCGAGAAGAAGCCTAAACAATGACCATTATTAAATCAAAAAAGAAAACTAACGACGATTATGGGCCTCCCACTGACCCTTCGACAGTTTGTGCCATGCACACTCAGAATATGGCCTCTGTGACACAAGGCCCCTGACCCACTCCCCGAGTTGAGGAATTGCATCTAGCATCCAAGCAACAGCTGCATCGAGAAACACCGGTAAGAACGGAGGGAAAATGAAAAACACAATAAATAAAACTTTAAAGGCAAAGCTATACTTACACTTCATGTTCCATTTCTCAAGAAATGGCATATCCTTGTTCGGGATCAAGTCCTAGGTCTTCGCTTGAAAGAATCGTCCCATCCAGCCTTGGTCCCGATCCTTATCTATGCTCGAGAATGAGGCTCTATTTGCCCGGGGAGTAAATTTTATTAATCCTCCTCGATAGAGTTAAGGACTGTACAGATACATGAGATGATCGAGGGTGAAGGACACCCCTCGATTTTTCTTACAAAAAAGCGAAGAAGCATCACTGTCCTACACAAATAGGGGTGAATTTGACCTAGGATCACTTCGTACTTCTTTCATAAGGCAATAATAATCGGGTTCAAGGGACCTAATGTGAAGGGGTATGTGTAACCACTTAAGAGACCCTCCACATGGCTAGTAATTTCTTCCTCAGGTGCAGGCACCACCACATGTTTATCGACCCTGTTACAATCCTTTTTTTACCTTGGAGAGGATATCATCGATGATCGAACATATATATATCGAGACCGGCTCACATGAACCTGGTATAGAGGAAGTTTTTTTGATCTTGAAATCAGCACTAGTTGAGCACTCTCCAGGAAAGAACTCTTCAGGGTGTGGCTCCACCGCTGGACCCTCGCTGTCCGGCCGTGACGAATAAGCAATTTACTTTTGTGGAACTATTTTACAGGTTTTAGCCATTTCTTTTTATGGATAAAGAACAACAAGAGGAAGATAAAAAGGGATGTTTAGTATTTTGAGATGAACATAGGCGAAGAAATGCAGAAATCTCAAAAACAAGATTTGGGGAATGAAAAGGGTTTTGAAGACAATAAGGGAGGAGAATTGAAAGTATAGTTTGAAAAATGAAGAAGGGTGTATTTATAGTTTTCAAATGACGGTTCAATACTGGTAGTGGCCGACCATTGACTGACATGCATTTAATGCCTTGAAGACTGCATCGACGAGATATTTCAGTAGCCTTTTGTCGCTTATGTCATGGTTTATCGGAGTAAGAAGACTCATATCATTTCTCATTGCCTACTCTCCAAAAAAGGAGGGGAGTATCTGTATATGGGTAAAATCGATCTCGAGACTCGATCGGGCATCTAAAACGGTAGACCAGAGTCAGCACATCTGTAATTGGGTAGAAATCAAAGTCACGAGTAAAACCGATCTCGATATCAAAGTACAAGGTTCGATCTAATGTCTAACGTGGTTAGCCAAAATCAGAATATGATAATACCGGACTCAAAGGCATCATCGCATCTAGCCACCGAAATCATCAGACTTGCCCTCGAGTTTACTGAAGGCATAGTCGGTCATGTTCCTAATGGCATTGAATAAAAGCTTTGCCTACTCATCCGAAAGGGGTCCATAATTCCCGCCATTAACTAATCATTATGGCATAAATTATGGAATTAGTCAAAAAAAGGAACTAACTGTCTTCAAAATCAGGTACTTATGTTTCTTATAAAATAATGTCTAAAAAGGTACATCTTCCTCAATAAATAGAGGGGATTGAGTTATTCACAAACATATTGTGATAGAGATCAAAAGCTATATATTGTTATTTCCAATTTTGTCACAGCTCATTCTATTCTAGCACATCCAGAGTATCATTTCTAGCTAAAGGTAGATTAATCTCAGAAGGCTAAAGTTTTCTCAATTTGTGAAGGTCGTATTTATCTTTCTATTGCTTACTTTCACGTTAATCTAATTTCTCCCTCTTGTATCAAGTTATATCACGTATCCTTAAAACTATGTGTAAATTCAATTGTTATCTCATTTTGAGGGTAAACAAACTTATATGCCTTTATAGGGTAGGATTAAGGTTGCGTACACATAACCCTCCCCACGTATGAGATTAAGCTGGGTTTGTTATTATTGTTGAGTGTCGGGTATTTTCTTTGGATTCGTACTACGTAAAAAATTTAAAGAAAAACGTCTCATATCAAAATAAAACTAAAAAGTATTATAAATTCCCTATATTTTCTACTAATATAAAAGTTTCTAGTGAGTCTTAAAGTCTCTCCATTTTTTTCTTCTTTTTTCATATCTATTGCTTCACTTTTTCTTGTTTTTGTTTTCGTCTTGTTTCTAAAATTCACAATCTCATTAGCTTATGTCTTAGCATTATAACCAGGGGCGGATTTAGGGGGTGTGATTCACCTGAACACCTTTGTCAAAAAATTATCGCATATATATAATGCAAAATCTGTTTTTTAGATCCAAATCGGATCCTACATTTTTTTCCTTCTTTTTTTTTTCCCTATCTATTGCTTCACGTTTTCTTGTTTTTGTTTTCGTCTTGTTTCTAAAATTCACAATCCCATTAGCTTATGTATTAGAGTTATAACCAGGGATGGATTTAGGGAGCGGGATTCACCTGAACCCCTTCGTCAAAAAATTATCGCGTATATATAATGCAAAATCTGTTTTTTTGATCCAAATCGGATCCTACATTTTTTTCTTTCTTTTTTTTTTTTCCTATCTATTACTTCACTTTTCTTGTTTTTGTTTTTATCTTATTTCTAAAATTCACAATCCCATTAGCTTATGTCTTAGCGTTATAATCAGGGACGGATTTAGGGAGCGGGATTCACCTGAACCCCTTCGTCAAAAAATTATCGCGTATATATAATGCAAAATCTGTTTTTTTGATCCAAATCGGATCCTACATTTTTTTCTTTCTTTTTTTTTTTTCCTATCTATTACTTCACTTTTCTTGTTTTTGTTTTTATCTTATTTCTAAAATTCACAATCCCATTAGCTTATGTCTTAGCGTTATAATCAGGGACGGATTTAGGGAGCGGGATTCACCTGAACCCCTTCGTCAAAAAATTATCGCGTATATATAATGCAAAATCTGTTTTTTAGATCCAAATCGGATCCTACATTTTTTTTCCTTCTTTTTTTTTCCTATCTATTGCTTCACTTTTTCTTGTTTTTGTTTTCGTCTTGTTTCTAAAATTCACAATCCCATTAGCTTACGTGTTAGCATTATAACCAGGGACGGATTTAGGGAGCTGGATTCACCTAAACCCCTTCGTCAAAATATTATCGCGTATATATAATGCAAAATCTGTTTTTTATATCCAAATCGGATCCTACATTTTTTTCTTTCTTCTTTTTTCCTATCTATTGCTTCACTTTTTTTTGTTTTTGTTTTCGTCTTGTTTGTAAAATTCACAATCCCATTAGCTTATATCTTAGTGTTATAACCAGGGGCGGGAAGGGATACCTGAATCCCTTCGTCAAAAAATTACATTGTATATAATGCAAAATCTGATTTTTACCTTTATATATTATATTTTGAATTCCCTTGACATAGCTTAATGGTTAAGGGGGTTTAAAATTTTAATAAGGTCATCGGTTCAATTCTCACTAGCTACAGTTTTTTAAACTTTTTTCTTGTTTTCTTGTTTGAAATCCTTTAGCAAAAATCCTACCCCTGCCATTGGTTATAACATGTTATATTTTGAGTGATTCTAGCAAACTCTCATGTGGAAAATTTTGCAGAATCTTGTGAGTAGATTAGTTTTATTTTTCGTGTATATAAGTTCTATGCATTGACAACTTAAAAAAAGATTTACAGTAGTAGGTCATTTAAAAGGCAAATATTAATTGGCAACATTAAGAAAAATGGAAAGCAATCTTCTATAATAGGTGAAAATACGTCGATACATTTATAACTGAAACTCATATTATATTCTCCTCTCTGATTTAATTCCAACGGAAGAACCATCTATATATTAATACATTAGTATTAATCATAAACAGCTTAGAGGATTAAAACTGAATTATTAACTAAAGTAGGAGAAGAAACACCAAGCAGCAAGCCAATTAAACTTAGGGTGGTGTGGTAATACCTGCAAATTTAGAGTAAGTAGTTAACAACAAAATAAAAAATAAACAAATTTCAGCTACAACAAATATAGTCAATCAAATAATAGAGAACATTTCAAGAAACATTCAAAATCATGGCGTAACTGGTAAAATTGTTGTTGCAGAAATACAGAGTAAAGTTGCATATAATAAATCTTTGCTTCCCCCGACCCCGCACATAACGAGAGTTTAGTGCACCAATCTCTTTTTTTTTAGCTATTGACGTACTTCTTAAAATATTATTTTTTTTTTTTTGGCAAACCGCTAGGCAAGTGCCTATGGCTAGTTTTTTATTTCTTAGAATATCAAAGTAAAGCTGAGCAATATTTAATCTTTACTTGTTGTAACATTAACATTGAATCATTAATTCTTTTCAAAGATCTCAAAATTATGTTCTAGTTCAAGGAAAAGTTCGCAAAATTCCATTTCCATAAATAATTGAATTCCATATATATTTAACTAACATGGATGAGATCATCTACAATGATTGATAGATAAATGAGAGACTTTCTCAAGATTCTAATTTATCAATAAAATAACAATAATAAATCTCACACTTAGGGGTTTAGAGAGAATAAAGTGTACGCAGACCTTACCCTACTCTATGAAGGTAGAAAGACTGTTTTCGATAGACTCTCGGCTCAATAAAAAAAATAAGCAGAAACAAAAACTATAACAACGGCAAGATAAGAAATAACAAGACTAATATGGAGATACGAGGCTAAGAAACAAATAAATACACAAAACAATTGCAAAATAAGATGATAAAATAGCATAAGCGAAACAAACAACATAATAGTAAAAGAAACACATGCAGATAAGAAGATAATACTAAATCTAACTCATCCACTCGAGATTAACTTTATGCATACAAAATATTAATTAAGTCGAACATATATTTAAATCTTGGATTCATCTCTAACAGAAGCAAGACGAAATGAAAAAAAGACTAACTTACTTCCACACTTGAATTTTCGAGGGACTCTTCGACCACAACCTTCAACGAGACGAATAGCACGATTGACATCAATAAGAGCAGCTAGTTTGGGAGTAATAACACTACAAACACATTCAATATGAGTAACCCTAACACGTTCACAACACATAGGAGAAGGAAGTTTTCCATACAAAACAGGTTTACAAGCATTTATACCAATTCTTCTCTCTTCTTTACATTCTGTTTCACTCATTTTTGCACTTGCCATAATTTTCAATTCAAAGTTATTCAACAAAGATAGGGCCAATAGCATGACCATTAACATAACCCATGATTTTCCCATTTCCCTTTCCACACTCTATATTCCCTATAACCATAAAGTTCTAACTCTCCTATCCCTTTTATAGTTGTTGGCTTGAACTTATGAGTTTAACTTTTAATACTAAAATTATACTAACTACATATAATTGTTCATAATACGTGAAAATGATTACCTGAAAAATAAAGTAGACAACTTGTAAAAACCGATTAAATTATACTAATAATTAATTTTTGTAAGTTATATAGGCTGACAATATAAAAAAGTGAAAAATAGTCAGTTTTCGGACTGGAATTTAAAAAATAGCCAACGTTTGTAAAGTTATTGAAAAATAGCCACTATTTTGCTGAAACACATAAAATTCCAGTATAATATATTGAGTTATGGAGCTCCTACGTATAAACTTCCAATATATTATGTTGGAACTCCAACACACATTGATAGTGTAAAAGAATATTTGCACTAGTTTGATGGAATAATCATGACCTCACATACCCCATATTTTAGGCAATAAATTTTCCCGGTATATACTAACAATATAAAGAATTTTTATATTACGACGTAATTTTATGTATGTTGTAACAAGTACCTAGTTATATTTTCAAGATTATAAATTCTACTTATTAAGGCAAGAGGGGTTGCTCTGATAGTAAGCAACCTCCACTTCCAACCAAGAGGTTATGAGTTCGGGTCTCCCCAAGAGCAAGGTGGGAAGTTCTTGGAGGGAAGGATGTCGAGGGTCTATTTGGAAACAGCCTCTCTACCCCAGGGTATGGGTAAGGTCTGCGTACACACTACTCTCCCCAGACCTCACTAAGTGGATTATAGTGGGTTGTTGTTGTTGTTGTATAAATTCTACTTATTATATACAGTTATCTTTTAAATGGCGTGAGATTTTTACTTTTAGGCTGCTCTCAATGGGTATGAGATTTAGCTTCAACCAGCTGTAAAGTGTTTGGATGTATAGTTTTTGATTTTTTACAAGGTTGTCAAAATGATCATGCCAATCCTTGACTACATTACCAAGCTGGATTGTGCGTTCATGATGGTGTTTGCTTGTTTCTAATGGGAATCCAGAGATTTCAATGGCTTTGAGATCGGTAGCCATCTCATCTGTACCGGTAACCTTTGCATTAAAGTGGGTTTTCCTTTTATTTATTTACTTATGAATTACTCTTATGTAGTTGATCAAGAAATTCTAATTTCTCATGTTTTCTTTTTTACTATGTCAATTACTATAAGTTTCTCCCTTTGTCCAGAAGAATGGATGGTCTAGAACAGGTCAAGTTATCTAATTTTCTGTGTGAATTCAGATATTGAGGTCTTAGTTTTTATTTTTTTAAATAAAAAATTTGCATATTCAGAAAATCAGACAAAGTGTGTAGTATATATATAGCTTGATGTTTGAATCACTTCTGTATTTGGGATACCCAAATGCATTTGATAGTCCATAGGTCAAAAGTTGATTACAATAGCTTTTTCAGCGACGTTGTTGTATGTGCAATATGCAACATTGTTGTCAGTAGCAAAGGCAAAAGTTTTACTCAAAATACAAGGAAGGAAACCCCATGAAGAAGCAAAGGGGGTCAATATATAATATATACATAAAAAAAAGAACTTTCTATTATATCTAAAATTAATACTTCTTCCGTCCTAATCTATGGTTTAGAGTTTCCCTCTTGTTAGAGTTGGATGCACTTTCCCCTTTTGTTATTTATTTGACTTTAAGAAAGCTCGACTTGTTCTTTCATATATTGGCAAATGTAATAGGATAGTTATGGGTTCAATTAAATCCATAATTTTCGACGCAGAATAAAAGTTTATGTACAAAAATTTATTAAAACTATAAAAATAATAGATTTGAACACATAATTAAAAAAATATAGTAGGTTCAATTTTAAAAATTTTAAAACTAGAATTCATAGAGTTTAAATCAACACAGATAATCATTTTAGAGATAGGTATTACAAATTCAAAGCATTAACGTAAAACACAGAATAGCTCTAGTGTGGTCGGCGAGTACGGATTCCGCGTGCCAAACACTTTGTGGGACACTACTTGTTTTTCCTTTTCTTTTTCCGAAAAAACAATGTTTTTTTAAAAAATTTAAGAGTTTATTAGTCAAGAGTGGACTTCGATGTTAAAAGGACTCTGATTGGCATTCTGAGTCTATGAATATGTTCATATACAATAGTTAAATTAAATTTGTGTGCAAAATTTGATTGCAATCCGTGATATTTAAGTATATAATTCGAACGCTTGTTTGAAAGTATAAAAGTTTATAAAATTAAGAGAGTTTCTAAGGCACACCTAGAAAGAGAAATACATGATCCGTTTCAAAAAGAATGAAGGAGTTTGGAGTATGAAAGTCAGATTTTTTCTTTTTTTGGTCGTTTGTGAAATTTTATTGGCATATCGAAAGTCATAAATTGCGACCGACTTCGATCGCTATTTATTACCGACCAGACTAATTTCGACGAAATAAAGTCGATCGGATATTAATCAGTTTTTCAGTTTTTTGACCAATTTCGGTCAATATTTCTAGACAATGTTAGACATTTTTCTAGTGGTGATATACTTTCTCATTGACTAAGGAAGTTTCGTTGTTTTATATTTTCTCTGTAAAAAAAGTAGATGTCAAGCATGAAGACAAACAGTGTTAATTGCCTCTTGTTGACTATTTATAGCCTACAACTTTGATTTCAAGAAGACTTTGGAGTCGTTTGGGAGGGTGTATAAGAATAATACTGAATTGGTATGTTAGCAATGTTGGTACTAGTAATGCTAAAATTAATTATACTGAAATTAGTTATACTAGGATTATTTTTTATCAACCGTTTGGTTTGATGTATTAAACGTTTTGAAAGGGTAATTCTATCTTTATACATGCTTATCCATATATTAAAAATCATGGTATTACTATTTACTAATGCCTTGGTCAGTGGCGTAGCCAAAATTTTCACGAAGGGTATCAAGATACAAAAATTCCATATACCAAAAATTTAAGAGAAGTCAATGTATAGTAAATATACATAAAATAAAAAAATTATCTACCAATACAGTGTAATCTCTGCCACTGGCCATGTTTTGTTATGTATAAAAATAGTACTGAAAACACTACCACACAAGGTATTAGTAATTCCAAAGCTAATACATATATCGTTTACCCTAATAAATTCCTACCAAACGACCCCAGTGAAACATGGGATTAATGACTTTAGTGAAGTACGGATTTTGTTATGATAAATATCATATTATGGTGGATGTCTACTTTTCTTCCATGATCTTAATCTCAAATGCTTAATGAAATATTTTGTATGTTCAATGACATATTTTCTTTACTTTTTATGCCTATATAAAGGCCTTGTAATGACATATTTTGCATGTTCAATGATATATTCCATGACATATTTTCTTCACTTTTTATGCCTATATAAATGCCTTGTAATAGATAGGAAAATACACACAATTGAAGAAGAAAATCTCTTCATTCTCTCTATCTCCATTTCTTGTTTATGTTTTACTAAATTGCTTTTATTTCCTTGTTCCATATTGTTACTTTGAGTTATATTTTATAACACGTTATCAGCACGAGTCTCTAACTAATTGTATATATATCTACAAAAAAATTTCCCACATCCGGAAAGATTGCAATTAGAAGCCATACATATCATCTCATGGTTAGATGAAAAGATAAACTACATATGGTAAGTAATGAAACGTAAGAAGGTATGATTATCTTATACTTGTCATTCCTCTAATATCTTGTATGCACACAATTTCGTACTACACCTGTATTGCATAAGTAAATATTAATATTACATCTTTTATATCACATGAATGTAATAAAATTTTCGAAGTTCTATATGTGAAAATTATAGTAGCAGTTAATTGTTGATATGATGTATGTCATGGTGCTAACTATCTTCAATCTGTCCTGTCGCTTTTAACATTTTTATTTACTTGGATGAATATTTTTTCCTTTTGAGTTTTTGCACTTGCATATAGAATTGATCATACTGATTAGAAGCATATATTATCTTAAAGAAAATAAGAAATACTTCACATCTTGATCTAGGTTGATTAATTACTTCTTTGAAATTTGAAAAACAAACCAGCTATTGAGAAAGTATACTTCATAATTTATGGTCGTATCATATGAAAGAAAACATCGATTAGTATGACTACTAGAAGAAGTATTTTCGAGTATCTATGACCTACTTAATGGTTGCTAATGACTTACCATTTTTAAGTATTTTATATGAATGACGCACAAGATACAACTGGTAAATTATTACCTATAATGTCACTTTTCACCTAAAATAAATATTGAATTTATGTATTAGTACTATATATGTGTTGTTACCTATATGGTGTACTTTTGATAAATCTATTCACTAATTGCTTGGTTGAATTGATTGAAGGAAAGTCATGCTAGATAATGCATTAAAGGCTGCTATTGAATTATTGGTTTAACTTTATTTCTTTTTCATTTTTCTCTAAAAATACTACTAATATTTATTCATATACTTTTTTTGTATGTCAAACTATGGGAAGTAAATATGGATATCTTTCAAAGCAAACTTGGATCAAAGTTACAACAACAACAACAAACCCAGTTTGATCCCAACAAGTGTGGTCTGGGGAGGGTAGTCTGTACGCAGACCTTACCCCCTGCCTAATTCAGGTAGAGAGGCTGTTTCGAATAGACCCTCGGCTCAGGATCAAAGTTCAATTGTAAAAATATTTTCTTAATTGATTCATGTACGATATATACAATATTCAAAGAGAAGAAATATTTCTCTCATTTTAGTATGTGTAAGGTAGATATTACTACAATTTCTGGTAGTAGAAATCTAATTGAAGGCTTTGGAAGAGCTACTATAGCTCTGCCTAAGGGAATAAATAATTATCATAGAGAATGCAATGTTCTCCTCCAAGTCCAAGAGGAACTTGTTGATTTTTAAAGATATCCGTCGAAATGGATATCATATTGAGACAATAGATGAGAAAAATCTTGAATATCTCATCATTACCAAGAATGTCTCTGGCCAAAAGAGGGTTATTGAGAAGTCCTCATATTTATTTTGTGATCGGTATTGGACAAGAATTAGTGCAGTTGAGGCACATTCTACATTAAACCAAAAGGTTACTGATTCCAATACTTTTGTACTTTGGCATGATCGATTGGGACACCCTGGATCAATTATGATGAGACGAATTATAGAAAACTCAAATGGTCATTCATTAAAGAATTTAAAGATTCTTTTAAATAATAAATTTTCTTGCACTTCATGTTATCAAAGGCAAGTTAATTATCAGACCATCACCAACAAAGGTTGGAATTGAGTCCCCTGCGTTTTTGGAACATATACAAGGGGACATTTGTGGACCTATTCACCCACATAGTGGGTCTTTTAGGTATTTTATGTTCTTAATAGACGCATCTCCTAGATGGTCTCATGTGTGCCTATTGTCATCTTGCAACCTCGCGTTTGCAAAGTTAATGGCACAAATAATTCGATTACGGGCACAATTTCTCGATAATCAAAATAAGTCTATTAGACTTGATAATGCTGCTGAGTTTTCATCCCAATCATTTAATGATTATTGCTTGTCAATTGGGATAAAAGTGGAACATCCTGTAGCTCATGTTCACACTCAAAATGGTCTTGCAGAGTCTTTAGTTAAACGTCTGCAATTGATAGTAAGACCTTTACTTATGAAAACAAGGCTGCCCACTTCTGTTTGGGGTCACGCCATTTTGCATTGTGCAATGCTAGTTCGTCTCAGATCGACAAATTATCATAAATATTCCCCGTTGCAATTAGTTTTGGGTCATGAACCTAATATATCCCATTTAAGAATTTTTGGATGCGCAGTATACGTGCCTGTAGCACCGCCATATCGCACCAAAATGGGTCCGCAAAGAAGGTTAGGAATATATGTTGGGTTTGAATCACCCTCCATTATTCGCTACCTCGAAACATTGACAGGGGATTTTTTTACTGCACTATTTGCAGACTGTCGATTCAATGAGACACTTTTCCCAAAATTAGGGAGAGAAGTTGGTGAAACCAAACGAGAAATTTTGTGGAAAAATCTATCATTATCTCATTTTGATCCATGTGCCTCTATTTGTAAAAAAGAAGTGCAAAAGATTATCCATTTGCAGAGAATAGCAAATCAAATGCCAGATGCATTTACGGATTTGAAAAGAATAACAAAATCACATATCCCTGTAGAGAATGTTCCAATCCGTATTGATGTCCCTATTGGACAATCTTCTAGTGTGATAAATAATGAGTCAAAAGCACGCCTAAAACATGGCGGACCATTAGGTTCCAAAGATCGAAATCCTAGAAAAAGAAAAACAAATTATCAAAATGACATTACGAAAGAATCTCACGAAGAAATCTACGATTTAACAAATTCTGAGATTCATGAGGAATCCACTGAGTTCGAGACTCAAGAAAATCAGGAACTATCAATAAATCCAATCGATATTGAGACAAATTTAAATCGAATGGATATAGTGGTGGATTATGCCTTTGCATATAATGTTGCATCTAGCAATATGCAAGAAAGTGAGGATCTGGAACCTCAATTTGTTGGAGAATGTCGACAAAGACGTGATTGGCCAAAATGGCAAGAAGTAATCCAATCATAGTTGCAATCACTTGCAAAACGTGAAATTTTTGGGACTGTAGTCCAAACACCTAATGGTGTTAAGCCTATTGGCTATAAATGGGTCTTTCTACACGAGGAATGAGAAAAATGAGGTACAAAGATATAAGGCACGCCTTGTTGCACAAGGATTTTCACAAAGGCCTGGTGTCACGACCCCAATCCCGATCGTGATGGCGCCCAACACAACTGTTAGGCAAGTCCGACCATTTGCACTCTCAACCCGAGCATGAAGCTCGAAACCAGTCATTTGAATATCCTTATCAATAATAAAGTTAATAATTTTAATTTATAGATAGATATAAGATGAATATCATGATAATACTGAATACACTCCCAAAGACCTGGGGGTCATGAGTCTAGAGCCTCTAACAATACAGTGTGACAAGACTCCAAATAATACAATGTCTCAAAACTGCGGAAAGATAATAAAAAGGGATAAGGGAGGAGTCGGGTCCTGCGGATGTCAGGCAGCTACCTCGACAACTCCAAATAAACTCTGAAATCAGCAAAAGCTCAGCTAAACTCCTGGGGTACCTGAATCTGCACACGTGGTGTAGGGAGTAAAGTGAGTACTTCCAACTCAGTGGTAATAAGAGTAAATAATAACTGAGCGGTAAGAAATCACGTAAGAACACTCAATCATGCTATATATTACAGTACAACCTTTTGAACAAAATAGTAAAACTGTGAAAATCCTTTAGAAACATCTAGCTCAGTTTAAAAATCTCTTTTGAAAATATTCTTTTTCCAACATTAAGCATATGAATGCGATATCAGGTAGTGCAAGTCCGCACACAAGTCAGCCCCTCGGGCACAACACTCTATTTACAAATAACACTAGGGTATCTGGTACACAGTGCAAGAAATAGCATGGATGTCAATGATATGAGAGTGCTAAATGTCATGCCACGTAGTACAAACAGGAATCAATGCGTGAATGCAATGCAATGCACATGACCGCTGCGGCGTACAGCCCGATCCATTTGGGTACCCGCGCTCACTGTGGGGGTTCAGACTCCGGAGGGGCTCCTACAGCCCAAGCGCACTATCATCGTAGCATTCGCTGCGGCGTGCAGCCCGATCCACAATCAGTCCAGTTATATGCATGCAAGCCACACGGGCACAGTCAATTTATCATTTTCAGTTCCAATTATTAGGAATTATAGCTTAAGTGTTTAAGACTTTAGAAATTTACTAATCATTTCGAGACAGTGTTTAACTCAGGACTGATATCATGAAAACATGCTAAGCATCATGGAAACAATGATAATAATCCCTAAGGGATCCAAATAATCGGCACGAAGCCCAAAATATGATAACATCAAGCAGTTTTCAGTCAATCACGTAGTAAAATCAACAACCGGGACGGACCAAGTCACAATACCCAATGGTGCTCTACCCCACGCTCATACCTGGCGTGCAAGTCACCACAATACAACACTATGATGTGCAAATCCGGGGTTTCAAACCCTCAGGATATCATTTACAAGTATTACCCACCTCGAACCGGTGAAATCTCTAGCTCGCGAAGCCTTTGCCCCTTAATTCGGCTTCCACGCACGTCGAATCTAACCAAAATCAGAGCGAATGCATTACAATATGCTAAGGGAATAATACCCAATCTAAAACAATCAAAAAATATCAAAAATCTCGAAACTGGCAAAACCCGAGCCCCGGGCCCACTTCTCGAAAAATTATAAAATTCACATTACCAGACTCCTCGTCTTCCCACGAGTCTACCCATATCAAATTCATCAAAATCGGAGTCCATTTGACCCCTCAAATTCCAAGTTTACACTTTCTTAGGTTTCAAGCCCTAACCTCCATTTTTACCCTTTAATTCCTTGAAATTCCGTGATTAATTCATGTTTTTACACCATAATAACATTATTCGAGTCTATAAATTCATACCTGATGGAATCCCCTTTGAATCCTCTCCAAATCGCCCAAAATCGCCTCCTCCCGAAGTCTCAAATGTTTTCTTAACTTCTGAAATTCGCGAACACTGTTCACTATAACACCAGACCTTTTTCCGCTTCTGCGGTCCTTTGACCGCACCTGCGGTACCGCTTTTGCGACATATTGACCTCTTATGCGGTCTAACTTAAAACCATCGGGGACCACTTATGCGATCCAAACATCCGCTTATGCGGTTTCCTCCAACCGCTTCTGCGGTCTTCAATCCGCTTACGCGGCCCCGCTTACGCGCTCCACCTTCCGCTAATGCGGAAATCCCCTGGGCCACTCAAGATCGCTTCTGCGACTTTACCCACTGCATCTGCGGAACCGCTTAAGAGGCTCCTTTTCTGCAGATGCGGAAATACCAGAAAGCTAAGACATCAGACCTGCAACAATGCCTAAAACCTCTGTTTAACCATCCGAAATCACCCCGAGGCCCCCGAGACCTCAACCAAAAACACCAACACGTCCAAAAACCTTATTCAAAATTATTCCAATTATCAAAACACTATCGTTAACATCAAAATCATCAAATTTCACCAAATCAAAGCCTAAGTTCTTCAAGAACTTCCGAAATGCACCTTCGATCAAAAACCCGACCAAACGATGTTCGAATGACCTGAAAATTTGCAGACATATCCAAAATTACCTAAAACGTGGCGGACCATTAGGTTCTAAAGATCTAAATCCTAGAAAAAGGAAAACAAATTATCAAAATGACACTACGAAAGAATCTCACGAAGAAATCCACGAGTTAATAAATTCTGAGATTCATGAGAAATCCACTGAGTCCGAGACTCAAGAAAATAAGGAACTATCAATAAATCCAATCGATATTGAGATAAATTTAAATCGAATGGATATAGTGGTGGATTATGTCTTTGCATATAATGTTGCATCTAGCATTATGCAAGAAAGTGCGGATCTGGAACCTCAATCTATTGGAGAATGTCGACAAAGACGTGATTGGCCAAAATGGAAAGAAGCAATCAAATCAGAGTTGCAATCACTTGCAAAACGTAAAGTTTTTGGGACTGTAGTCCAAACACCTAATGGTGTTAAGCCTGTTGGCTATAAATGGGTCTTTGTACGTAAGAGGAATGAGAAAAATAAGGTACAAAGATATAAGGCACGCCTTGTTGCACAAGAATTTTCATAAAGGCCTGGTGTCGATTATGAAGAGACATATTCACCCGTTATGGACGCTATAACTTTTCGTTATCTCATTAATTTTGCTGTCCATGAAAAGCTTGACATGCATTTAATGGATGTGATTACCACCTACCTTTATGGCTCACTTGATAATGAGATATACATGAAAGTTCCCAAGGGATTTAAAATGCCTAACGCACATAATTCAAAGTCCCGGAAAATATTTTCAATCAAATTGCAAAAATATTTGTATGGTCTAAAGCAATCAGGACGAATGTGATATAATCGTCTTAGTGAGTATTTATTAAAAGAAGGCTATATAAATGATGCCATTTGCCCGTGTATTATAAAAGAAAACAACATCGGAATTTATTGTACTTGCCGATGTCGGGTATTTATCCGATCCACACAAGGCTCGGTATCAAACGTGTTATGTGTTTACATGTGGAGGCACTGCTATATCTTGGATATCGACTAAGCAATCATTCGTGGCTACTCCATCTAATCATGATGAGATAATTGCTATTCATGAAGCAAGTCGAGAATGCGTGTGGTTGAGGTCTATAATACATCTTATTCGAGAAAAATATGGTTTGAAATGTGATAAACTACCCACGATTTTGTATGAAGACAATGCAGCATGCATAGCTCAATTGAAGGAGGATTCATAAAAGGAGATAGGACGAAGCACATTTCACCAATGTTATTTTTCACACATGATCTTCAAAAGAATGGTGATATCAATGTGCAACAAATTCGTTCATGTGATAATATGGCTTATTTGTTCACAAAATCTCTACCGACGTCAACCTTTAAGAAGCTAGTACATAAGATCGGGATGCGAAGGCTCAAGGATGTGAATTGATGCTCTCATCAAGGGGAGTTAATGCGCGTTGCACTCTCTTTCCCTTACAAGGTTTTGTCTCATTGGGTTTTTCTTTCAAGGTTTTTAACGAGGCAACCAAAAGACGTATTATTAAGAATGTGTACTCTTGTTCCTTTTTTAGATTTTTTTTCCCATTGGATTTTATTCTAGTAAAGTTTTAACGAGGCACATTATCTATAGACATCCAAGGGGGAATATTATGATAAATATCACATTATCGTGGATGTCTACTCTTCTTCTATGATCTTAATCTCAAATGGTTAATGACATATTCAATGACATATTCTGTATGTTCAATGACATATTCCATGACATATTTTCTTGGCGGAATACATAACTGGACCCTTAAACTTGACCTTTTTTGTCACTTGGACACTTAAATATAGAGATGTTCCTATGAAGCCCTTCAACTAAGCCACATCTGTGCCAATTAGACACTTTGTAGTGACATAATTGAGTGCGTAGGAAAAGACGCGTGAAAATGAGAGTAAGGTTATGGATTATTATTATTATTATTATTATTATTATTATTATTATTATTATTATTATTATTATTATTATTATTATAACATTCTGATATATTATTCCAATTAAAGCGAACTTTTACCTTATATTCTATTTCTCTTCTTCTTCTTCTCGTGAACCCATCATTTTTCCTCTTAATTTTTTTAAAAGAAAGTATAGTGTATATAAATTTGACTATTCTCATTTTGCATGCTTCTTCTCTTTGCACGACACTTGTAAGCTACTAGAATAAAACTTTACAAACTACAACGCACAAGTGGTTGATAGAAGTTGCATTTTGACATTAACAACTTTTAACAAAAATAGTACTTCAGCAAAAAGAGCAAAGCTGTCAAATATACAAATGCAGCTATTTCATAAGCAAAGAAGAAAGTCTTAAAAGCTATCAAATATACAACTGCAGCTAATTACATATCCATTAATTTTTATAAAAGTTTTTCTCAGATGGTCTACAAAGTGTCTAATTGGCACGAAGGGTCTGATAGGAAAAACTCTATGTTTAAGTGCCCAACTGACAAAAAAGACCAAGTTTAAGGGCCCAGTTATGTATTTGACCTATTTTCTTCACTTTTTATGCCTATATAAAGGCCTTATAATAGATAGGAAAATACATACAATTGAAGAAGAAAATCTCTTCATTCTCTCTATCTCCATTTCTTGTTCATGGTTTACTAAATTATTTTTATTTCCTTGTTCCATATTATTACTTTGAGTTATATTTTATAACATATTTCAATCTTTGACAATTGACATTATTGAATAGTTAAGCCATTATATTTGAAAAGTTTTATGAAGTGGTAATAAAGATCATTCAATCAGCAGTATTAAATCCCATAATTACTAGTCATACTCAATTTATTAATCAATGTGACCCTCAGATACTACTGCTACAACAACAATGTCTTTATTTCAGTCAATTCGGGATCAACTATATGAATTCTTGATATTTCATGTCATTCTACTTTTAAGCTCACTCTCTATGAGGATCCAGAAAATTGTCGCTGGTGTCAATTTCAGACTCGATGTCACCCTCCGTGCCATGGACGTCTGTTGCCACATCAGGTTTTGACACTTCTCCGGGGGGTTTTAGCCTATTGTATGATCCGCAAGATTTCTTCCACGCGTTGCTGTGGTTGATCGGAAATTTCTTCAAATCTTGAATTCTCACAATCCATAAGGTCTTTTGACAGATTCTTTACGAACCAGGAATGTTGCTTATTTCTGGAATGGTGATCCTCTGTACAGTGAAAATTGAATTATTTTTACAGCTTTAAGCAAAGCCTTATCAATAGCACAATGTGGGTAATTTAAGCAAAGCCTTTTCAGGAGCAAAGACGGATTCGAGATTTAAACTATATAGGTTCAAATTAAAATTTTAGCACAACCGGCCATTTGATGTACTGAGATCGAAATAAATTATTTGTACTTATTTAGTAAATTTTTTACATATACTAACTCGTACATTGAGTCCGCCCTTGGCCAAGAGGAATAGTTCTAGTAGGGGTGTACATAGGTCGGGTTGGTTCGGATTCTGCAATTACCAAACCAAACCAATTGTGTCGGTTATTAAATCTAAAGACCAAACCAAATCAATAAAATCCTCTTTTATGTATTTAATATATTAAATACAAAAAATCCAACAGTATTAAAGATTTTGAAAGGACAATTCTATCTTTATACATACTTATCCATATAGTAAAAATCATGGTATTACTATTTACTAATGTCATGATCAGTAGCAGAGCCAGAATTTCACAAAGGAGTGTCAAAATATTTAAAAAATTAGAGATAATAACGAAAAGTTAGGGAACATACATAAAACAAAACAAATTATCTATCAATACAATGTAATTTTCGGGCGAAGAAATGTCCATTGACACCTCTTAGTTAAATATGGCTCAGCCACTGGCCATGATTTTCTATGTATAAGAATAGTATCGAAAACACTACCAAACAAGGTATTAGTAACTAATACAAAAGTTAATACATATATCGTTTATTCGTTTTCCCTAATATATTCCTACCAAACGGCCCCATTCAAACATGGATGAATGACTCAAGTGAAAGCATGGATTTCAATCTTTGACAATTGACATTATTGAATAATTAAGCCATTATATTTGAAAATTTTATCAAGTAGTAATAAAGATCATTCAATCAACAATAGTAAATCCCATATTTAGTGGGAGTTTGGACATAAGAATTGTAAAATTCGAAATGAAAATAATATTTGAAAATTAGAGTTGTGTTTGGACATGAATATAATTTTGGGTTGTTATTGAATTTTTGTGAGTGATCTGAGTAAAAAACTTAAAAAATACCTTTTTGGAGTTTTTCAAATTTTCGAAAAATTCCAAAATTCATCTTCAAGTGAAAATTGAAAATTTTATGGCCAAACCTGATTTCAAAAAAAATTACGAAAAATTTTTGAAAAAAGGGGAAAAAATTCTTATGTCCAAACGGGCTCTTAGTAGTAATCTGGATAAGCGGGCATACTATAAAAAATATAGTAAATAATCAAAATTTAAGTAAACCAAAAGTCTGGCTAAAACCTAGAAAACATCTACTGATATAAACAATAACAACAACCCAGTGTAATTCTACGAGTTGGGTCTGGGAAGAGTAGGATATATATAGCTTACCCCTACCTTAGAAGGGCAGAGAGGCTGTTTCTGATACTGAACAAAACATTAAAAAGAAAATATCCATTTTGCAGTTTACGCATAACTTATTTAACTATGTACACTATAAACCACTTAAAGAGTTACATACTCAGTTTACTAAATAATGTGACCTTCAACTACTTAACAACAACAAGAATATCTTTATTCCAATCAAGTCTGGATCAGCTATATGAATTCTCAATATTTCATATCGTTTTATTTTTAAGCTCACTCTCTATGAGGATCCAGAAAATCATCGATGGTGTCAATTTCAGACTCGAGGTCACCTTCCGTGCCATCGACGTCTGTTGGCACGTCAGGTTTTGACACTTCTCCCGGGGTCTTAGCCTCTTGTATGATCCGCAAGATTTCTTCCACGCGTTGCTGTGGTTGATCAGAAATTTCTTCAAATCTAAAATTCTCACAATCCATAAGGTCTTTTGACAGATTCTTTAGGAACCAAGAATGTTGCTTTATTTCTGGAATGGTGATCCTCTGTACAGTGAAAATTGAAATATTTTTAAAGCTTTAAGCAAAGCCTTATCAATAGCACAATGTGGGTAATTTAAGCAAAGCCTTTTCAGAGCAGAGACGGATTCGAGATTTAAACTATATAGGTTCAAATTAAAATTTTAGCACAACCGGCCATTTGATGTACTGAGATCGAAATAAATTATTTGTACTTATTTAGTAAATTTTTTACATATACTCGTACATTGAGTCCGCCCTTGGCCAAGAGGAATAGTTCTAGTAGGGGTGTACATAGGTCGGGTTGGTTCGGATTCTGCAATTACCAAACCAAACCAATTGTGTC
>MU739233.1:40135-63138 GCA_026770625.1 Nicotiana glauca
TATGATTTTCGCGGTGAATCTAATACTCTCTTCTTTTGTCTTTTTTCTCTTTTTTATTATATTGAGCCGAGGGTCTTTCGGAAACAGCCTCTCTGCCCTCTTGGGGTAGGGGTAAGGTCTGCGTACACACTACCCTCCCCAGACCCCACTTGTGAGATTTTACTGGGTTGTTGTTGTTGTTGTTGTTGTTTTTTTTCGGTAAACTCTTCGTAGCACAAAACATATAACTTGTGCTCAAAATTATATTTCTTTAATCCTAGTAAGATCCAACTATATAAGGTATTTTTCAAGAAAATAATACAAAATATGAAATGTGTCATGGCATTATCCTAAAATATTCAACAATAAAAACAATAAAATTATATAATACTATAAATATTGCTAATTAAAAAGTCATAATAAAAACGAACATAATCTAAAAGTACTAAGTCATGCTAAAATAAGTAGACTAATAAGGGCATATTAATTACATGACTAAATGCTAAAGAAAAAATAAAAATATATTATGCATTTTTATAGAAATTATTGCGAAACAAAAAATAGATATTCAATACATTGCCGTTTGTAGTATTGAATTGAATGTCTTTTGTTAGCATTAATATCGATTTAATTTTGGTTTGGGCTTTGTTAGCATTATTTAAGTTACTATTATTAATGACTATAAAACTTATTGGAACGTTCAAAAGTTCTAAGCCCAACATTGAAATAATACTTTAAAAGATAAAATTATGAAAAAGTTTAAGAAATATTTATAAATTACATCACAATAATTATATTTATATATTAAATATATTTAAAATTTCTATATATGCAATGTCGGGTTGGTTTGGTTTCGGTTTGACTTTCTTTAGTTAAAACCAAACCAAACCAATTGTGGTCGGGTTTTTTTTTTCCAACATCAAATCAAATCAAACCAAACCATAGTCGGATCTTTTTTCTCGGTTTGACTCGAATTATCGGGTTGGTGTGATTTATCGGTTTCCTTTATACACCCCTAGTTTTAGCCCCAAAAACTATGCAAAAACAAAGAGAACTTACTTCTAATGTGATATGATATTAAAAAAAAAAAAACGACAACTACACCTATTACGACTAAATCCAATGGTGGAAACACCGTTTAGCAAGGGACGCCATCCGAGACTACGTCACAAAAAAATTCATTTTATAAGTTTTAATAATATTTTTTTTTAAAAAGTCACAGTATCTATATGCATTATGTTGAGACAGCTTGAAAATTATATAAGTAAGAATTAACTTGGGATATGAAGTAAAGTCTTAAAACCACGACCGTCCCAAACCTAAACTACTTAAACATCAAATTATGACAATAAGACGATATTCCTTGCCCATATGTTGTGACTTGTGAAAGCCACTACTTATTCCTAAGCAAGTCGGGTGTTGTATGACTCTTAACCATCCACATCGCTTCATTTAAACTCGTCTTATTCCAATATTATATATGATATTCAACGACGTGTTATTGATTAACAAAACCTAATTCAAGGATTTTAACTAATACCTTGTACACATTTGAGATGTTACTTCAAGAAAAGAGAATTACCTCGGAGGGGTAGAGGTTTCTACATTCAGCAGATATTCTTACATAATCTGGTATAGAGTACTGAGCATTTTTTATTCTCTGAAAAAGAAAAAGAAAGGATAAATCCTTAAGCTGCTAAATGACACAACAATTATATAGAGACATTTCTATAATGCATCCCTATATAACAATCATTCATTATAAAAGTCAAGTTCTTCTTGAACCAATTTTTTATGTTATATTAGTAATATATATTCTCTATAATAGCACTTCACTAGATATTAAAATAAACACGGCTATTATAGAAAGATTTGACTGTATCATTTAACAGAATATTAAAACATTAGGTGAGAACACAAATCAAAGACTTCATAAACTAACCTCAATGGTTTTACGAAAATTTCTTGGATCTTCAGGATTTGAAAAATAAAACTTTAAAATGAGCATAATGTTCCTAGTGAAACAGTGGCGGATGTAGCTTATCAGTTACGTATTCAACTGAACCTGACATTTTCAACACGGAACACGCATATAAGGACAGCCCGGTACACTAAGCTTCCGCTATGAACGGGGTCCGGAAAAGGCCGGACCACAATGGTCTATTGTACGCAGCCTTATCCTGTATTTTTGCAAGAGGTTGTTTAATTTTCACGGCTCGAACCCCCGTGACTTGCTTCACATAACAACAATTTTACCAGTTATACCAATGCTCTCTTTCAAACACGGAACATGTATATACATGTGAAAAACATGAATGTAATACGAATGAGTTGTTCTCTTCTTATATGGTAAAGGTAGTCTTTGACTGTTAAGTTAAACTCAATTTTCATTTTTTTTTAAGATGTAATAATCTAAAGCGAGTCGTACATTCAGAGGCGAATTTAGGATTTTTATAAGATGGGTGCACTATTAAAGAAAGAAGAAAAAAGAAAGTAATAAGCAGGAATTGTTCCTTGCTCGTTTAAGTATATAGCTTAGCATTCAACTAAGTACACCGTTTAGTCTCTTTGAAGCATGAATGCCAACAGATAATATCCCAGAAAATATGTACATAAATACCTATTTGGAAGAAAGATCATAGGTTCACGTGCCTTATCCACAAGCCTATGTGTCCGCCCCTGCGTACCTTCCCATTATATTCCTTCCGTGAGATGACCTCAGGGGCAATATAAGCTGGTGTTCCAACACCCGACTTAGGTTGTGAATGCAACAAACCCGACTATATAACAAAAGTTACACGTGGCGTTGGACTTCCATCAAGGAGTGTATTCTCCAGCTTTAAATCCCTGTGACAAATTTCCTACGGTAAAGAAAGAAACTCATGAAAAAATGATAACAAACATAACAAAATGGAAAAGTACTTCAATTGATGAATTTTATCATTGAATGACAGTAACTAACTCCAGAAATTAGCTGTTGGAAGAAGAAGCGAGCCTATTTTTTCGGAAAAACAAGAATGAAGATTAATACAATATTTTCATATTATTACAAAATACAGAAAGAAAATAAGGAATTGGAGATCTTTATAACCTCGTCTTCGCTAAATCTACCAGCACTGCAAATTTTAGCAAAAAGTTCACCACCTGCTGCATATTCCATAACATTTGCTAAATGTGTTGGAGTTAACAAAAACGCGCACGTTCAATAACCATACGTGAAATTAACAACAACGCAAATGGCTCCTCACAACTGGGTCTGGAGAGCGAAATGTATTGGGAATAAACCCCCACAGAAATAATATTCACGGTAATAAAAATAGAATAATACCGTAGCACCGATATATGGTAATTAACAAGAATAAAAGAATAACAATGACACCAAGATTTTTACGTAGAAAACCCTTTTGAATAAGGGAAAAAACCACGGCCCCAAGAGGAGAAACTGATATCACTATAGTAAGGAATTTTACACTTTGTAGGTCCGAGTAAAATCCTCCAAAGACCACTACAACACTCAAAAGAGATAACCCTCTTTTGATATTCCCACCTCACTACAATATCGCTCACTCTCTATTTTTCTCACAGATTATTTTCTTATATCCTGTCTGTGAAACCTTACTCTTTCTTTCTCTCTTTGTTGGTGTGAAGAAATGAGAGTTGAAGCTCTCCTTTTATAGCCAAAGCTTCACTCTCTAAAGCCTACAATATTTGACAATTTACACACACTTTTCACAATTCAACAAAGTTGGCTACCAACCCAAAGAAATTCAACAAGGTTGGCTACCAACCAAAACTAATTCAACAAAGTTGGCTACCTAACCAAAACAAGTCAACAAGGTTGGCTACCAAACCAAAGAAACTTTTATTAGGCACATGCCTAATACTTCTTCAAATGAGATGGACATCATCAATCTCCCCCTCCAGTCTCATTTATCTAGAGGAGGTAGCACTGTCTTCTAATTTGAGTGCATGCCGACAAGTTCTTTGCATTGCTCGAACTTGTTCCTTGATACCACCTTGGTCAGCATATCTGCGGGATTCTCACTTGTAGAAATCTTCAAGACTTTTAGAGATTCATCATCTACCNATTTTCGCAATTCAACAAAGTTGGCTACCAAACCAAAGAAATTCAACAAGGTTGGCTACCAAACCAAAGAAATTCAACAAGGTTGGCTACCTAACCAAACCAAGTCAACAAGGTTGGCTACCAAACCAAAGAAACTTTTATTAAGCACATGCCTAATACTTCTTCAATGAGATGGACATCATCAATCTCCCCCTCCAGTCTCATTCATCTAGAGGAGGTAGCACTGTTTTCTAGTTTGAGTGCATGCCGACAAGTTCTTTGCATTGCTCGAACTTGTTCCTTGATACCACCTTGGTCAGCATATCTGCGGGATTCTCACTTGTAGAAATCTTCAAGACTTTTAGAGATTCATCATCTACCAGTTCTCGAATTCAATGATATCTCACGTCAATGTGTTTGGTCCTTGCATGGTACATAGAGTTCTTGTTAAGGTCTATTGCACTTTGACTGTCATAATAGACGACATACTCATTTGTTGCAATCCAAGCTCTTGAAGGAACCGTTTCAACTATATCATCTCCTTGCCAGTTTCTGTAGCGGCAATGTACTCTACTTCAGTTGTTGAAAGTGCAAAACACTTCTGCAACTTAGACTACCATGATATAGCTCCCCCTGAAAATGTAAACAAATATCCAGTAGTGTATTTTCTGTTGTCAATGTCACCTGCTATATCAGCATCTGTATAGCCCTTCAAGATTGGATCAGATCCTCCAAAGCACAAACAATCTCCCGTGGTACCTCTCAGTTACCTGAGTATTCACTTGGCTGCTTCCCAA
The DNA here is from genome assembly GCA_026770625.1 of Nicotiana glauca. NCBI lineage: Eukaryota > Viridiplantae > Streptophyta > Magnoliopsida > Solanales > Solanaceae > Nicotiana > Nicotiana glauca. The sequence goes on from MU739233.1 coordinate 44,978, forward strand.
TGTTCCTTTCTAGGATTTTCAAGAAACCTTCTGACAACACCAACTGCGTGAGCAATATCAGGTCTAGTACATACCATTGCAAACATCAAGGTTCTGACTGCTGAAGAATAAGGAACTTTAGCCATGTTCCCTTTCTCTTCCACTGTTGTAGGACACATCTTTTTGTTCAACTTTAGATGAATAGCAAGGGGTGTGCTGACTAGCTTAACATTATTCATGTTGAAGCGTTCTAGTACACGTTCAATGTATTTCTCCTGAGATAGCCACAACTTTCTATTTGTTCTCTCTTGAATTATCTTCATCCCTAGAATTTGTTGTGCTGGGCCCAAGTCCTTCAAATCAAATTACTTGGACAGATCTCCCTTCAACTTTGCTATCAGCCCCTTGTCTTTTCCTACAATTAACATGTCATCCACATACAACAACAATATAATAAAGTTATTCTCAAAAAATCTTTTGAAGTAATACACATGGATCAGAATAGGTCTTTAGGTATGTTTACTTTTCATGAATGAGTCAAACTTCATGTACCACTGCCTTGGTGGCTGCTTCAATCCATAAAGACTCTTATTCAATTTGCACACCATGTATTTCTTTCCAGCTACTTCAAATCCTTCGGGCTGCTCCATATAAATCTCCACTTCCATGAAGAAATGCATTTTTCACATCCAACTGCTCCACTTCAAGATCTAGGTTAGCTGCTAAGCTCAAAATTGTTCGAATAGAAGTCATTTTGACAATAGGTGAGAAAATTTCGTCAAAATCAATACCTTTCTTTTGTTCGAAGCCTTTAACCACCAANGTTCTTTTCTGGATGGGACAACACCTCCTCAAGAATTTCTAGCTTCCCCTCATCACTGATGAGGACATACCATGTGGAAGGGTACCTGCATGACTCTACCCTTGGCCTCTCTGATCTCCTAATAGGTTGAGGTTGTTCTTCTCCCTGAGTGGGGTGCTCCACTTCCTCGATACCTTCATCAAGTTGCTCCCCCTTCTCAATAACCTCACCAGGTTGCTCCCCCTGCTCAACAACCTCGTCGGTCATACTGTCTGCACTTGTGGGATTGTTAGAAGTAGAAGTAATAGTAACAAGGTTAGGAATTATACCATTATTCTCCTTTTCTGACATATCAGCAGCAGTTCCAACTTCACTTTCTCGGGAAACTACATCTCTGCTTCTGATGACCTTCTTCTTTATAGGATCCCACAATCTGTACCCAAACTCTTCATCTCCATATCCGATAAATATGCAGGGAACAGATTTATCATCCACCTTTGTTCTCTGCTCTTTTGGTACATGTGCAAAAGCTCTGCAACCGAACACCTTCAGATGTGAGTAGGACACCTCTTTGTTGGTCCAAACTCTCTCTAGGATGTCAAAATCCAATGAAACTGATGGACTCCTATTGACCAGGTAACAGGCTGTCTGAACTACTTCACCCCAGAATGACTTAGGCAGTTTAGCCATTCTGAGCATGCTTCTCACGTTCTCCACAATGGTGCGGTTCATCCTCTCGGCTACTCCATTGTGTTGTGGAGTTCTAGGAACTGTCTTTTCATGTCTGATCCCATGACTTGAACAATACTCTTCAAATTCCCTTGAAGTGTACTCCCCTCCATTGTCACTTCGGAGACGCTTTAGCTTTCGACCCGTCTCCCTTTCTACTAGAGCATGAAACTTTTAGAAAACTTGAAACACCTGATCTTTCGTTTTCAAAATATAAACCCATAATTTTCATGAAGCATCATCAATGAAAGTAACCAAATATTTGTTACCGCCCATTGATTCAATTTCCGTTGGGCCACAAACATCAGAATATGCTAAATCAAGTATATTCAATTTTCTTTCAGACGATGTCTGAAATGAGACTCTATGCTGCTTACCAAATAAACAATAGTCACAAGATTTTACCATTGTACCTTTGGCATAAGAAATGAGTGATTTCTTGGCAAGAATATGCAATCCCTTCTCGCTCATATGACCCATTCATTTGTGACAAAAATCTGCAGAAATCTCATCTTGTGCCGCGTTCAATTCACCTTGGCATATTTTTGCATTTGTCCTATACAACGTGCCACGAGCAACTCCTTTTGCAATCACCAATGATCCCTTAGTGAGTCTCCATTTTTGATTTACAAAATAGTTCTCGTATCTATCTCTGTCTAAAGCAATTTCCTAGATCAAGTTCATCCGCAAATCAGGTACATGCCGCACGTCCTTTAGAACCAATGTGCATCCGACATTTGTCTTGATACAAATGTCACCAATCCTCGCAATCTTACAGTAACTTGTGTTACCCATTCTCACAGTGCCGAAATCACCTGCTACATATCTGCAAAAAATATCTCTTACCGGTGTGGCATGGTAAGATGCCATTGTGTCAACCACCCATTCCGACTCTGGACCTGACAGGTGCATGCATTCATCTTCCTGATTTATAAAGAGGACAACATTATCATTGTTTTGCACCATGGCGGTTGTGTTGTCGTCATTTTTCTAGCCACTGATTTCACCTTTGCCCTTGCTTGGATTTGGCAATCTCTTTTGAAGTGACCTGGTTGATCACAGTTGTAGCAATTTCTGGCTCTTGATTTGGATCGGTTCTTTGACTTCCCACGAGCTCCGGATCTACCATAGTTGCTTGAACTCTTTTGATAACTCCTGCCTCTACCTTCTGTGATGAGAGCATGTCCTTGATTTTCAGGCTTCTTTCTCATCTTCTCATTGAGTAGAAGAGCCGATGTGACATCTTTCAACTCAATAGTAGTCTTACCATGTAGGATGGTTGTTGCCAAATTATCGTACGAAGATGACAACGAGTTCAATAGCAATATGGCTTTATCTTCTTCCTCGATTTTCACTCCGAGGTTGGCAAGCTGTGTGATTAGTCCGTTAAAAATATTTAAATGTGACAAAAAATTCGTATCTTCACCCATGTGTAGGGCGTATAACTGCTTCTTCAGGTACAATTTATTTGTCAGCGTTTTGGACATGTATAGGCTTTCCAGCCTTTTCCAAATTCCACGTGCAGTGTCTTCATCAATGATGTTATTTACCACATCATCTGATAAGTGCAACCTGATTGCACTAGTAGCTCTTTCATCCAAATCAGCCCAATCCTCAGCTTTCATAGTATCAGGCTTTTTGGCATCAACATCTAGTACATTGTGTAATCCTTGTTGGATGAGCAGATCCCTCATCCTTCTTTGCCATATTGAGAAACCGTTATCTCTGTTGAATTTTGCTACCTCGTACTTTACTCCGGACATTTTTATTTTTCACCGAGTATAGTACTACCGACAGTGAATAGTATTTTAGTGAACGAGCAGAACCTGTGCTCTGATACCAGTTCTTGGGAATAAACCCCCACAGAAATAATATTCACAGTAATAAAAGCGGAATAATAATGTAGCACCGAGATACGGTAATTAACAAGAATAAAAGAGTAACAATGACACCAAGATTTTTACGTGAAAAACCCTTTTGAATAAGGAAAAAAACCACGACCCCGAGAGGAGAAACCGATATCACTATAGTAAGGAATTTTATACTTTGTAGGTCCGAGTAAAATCCTCCAAAGACCACTACAACACTCAAAAGAAATAACCCTATTTTGATATTCCCACCTCACTACAATATCACTCACTCTTTATTTTTCTCACAAATTATTTTCTTATATCCTGTCTCTGAAACCTCACTCTTTCTTTCTCTCTTTGTTGGTGTGAAGAAATGAGAGTTGAAGCTCTCCTTTTATAGCCAAAGCTTCACTCTCTAAAGCCTACAATATTTGACAATTTACACACACTTTTCACAATTCAACAAAGTTGGCTACCAAACTAAAGAAATTCAACAAGGTTGGCTACCTAACCAAACCAAGTCAACAAGGTTAGCTACCAAACCAAAGAAATTTTATTGGGCACATGCCTAATACTTCTTCAATGAGATGGACATCATCAAAATGTGTACGCAAATCTTATCCCTACCTTAAAAAAGTAAAGAGATTATTTCCGATAGATGCTCGACTCAGTTTAGTATTTAAAAAAAATGCATTTGCATTAGTAATGGCCAAATTTGCCCAAGTACTATCTGAATTTGAGCAACTTTGTCTCCATTTGACTTTTGACCTAATATTACCCCACCTTGTAAAAGTTTTGTTATTGCCTTTGATTCTTATGGAGCTCGAGCCTGGGTGACAATTTTAAACTATAGTCAAAAGTTGAAGGGTAACTTCAAACCCTTTTTTCTTGAAGAATTTAGACACATGAAGTTCACTCATTTTACGTTTCAGCTCCAGTAATGATAATGGCAATTACCAGACGATTTGCTAATGACAAAGATATTTACTGACCAAAATTTTAAAGGATAGCAAAATTAAACAATTTGGAATAGTACAAGGGAAGATTTGGACATTTTCGTTTTAATAAAATCAAGTATTCGTAGCAATAGAAGAGTAGGTATTTACCTCTTTAAATCTGACAATATTGGGATGCTTTAATGATCTATCATTTATTATTTCCCTCTGCACATTCTCATCAATCTGAAACGAAGAAAAAGAATCTGTATCTGTTTAAAAGGCTAACATAATAATTTTTAAACAAAAAAAAAAACATAACAAACTCTCGTTAATTATACAGTAAAAAATAAGGGGTGATAAAGCTTAGGTATTTTTCCACTTGCAAAGTCAAGTGTTATTAAAATCCTCTTCTCCCTTTTATAATAACCCAGATTGTAAATATGTAATATTCAAACTTGATACAACCTACATTTGGTCATTTGAAGAACAAATAACACAAATTTTAATCTAAACCAGTACAATAGAAAGATCAATCAAGTTAGAATCCGCTGGATATATTTAGCTGGTTGAAAGTAGTTGATAAATATCAAGTGCTCAAAAACGCTTTTACATGCGGAAAAAAAGGGCAGTCTGATTCATAAAAGATCCCGTGTTCGCACAGGACAATGGTGGAGCTAGAATTTTATTAAAGGGAGTCAAAATATAAAGAAACAAGCTCATCAAGAAGTCAAGGGGTGTCTTTATATAGTATATATACATATTTTTTAAAAAATTACCGAGCTAAACAATGTAATTTTCCGACGAAGGGGTGTCGGCTGACACCCTTTGGGCGCGTGTGGCTCCACCACTGGCGCAGGGTTCAGGCAAGGGCCGCATTTCTAGGAGTGTGATATAGACAGTTGGCCTTTGCATGCGAAAACTGATGTTATAAATATGCACTTACGATGTGTCAATAGAAGTGTTGAAACAGATAATAGCATAACAAAGTCAGTACATTCCCAAACAAATGAAAAATCATTGAAGAGCAAAAAGTCTAGGTGATTTGGCGATTGTTTATGCTCCCGCTTGATTATGTTTCAATGTCATAATATGGTTAAATGATGAAAAATGGGCTCTAATTGTGAATTTTACACATTGCAGGATGGTGAGCATATATGATGCCTTAAAGTTGTGATTGGAGTTGCATTGGAGCAAGAAAGACCCCTCGGAGCTGAGTGCGTGCAAAGACTAGACAAAGAATTGAAGAAAAAATGGCATGAACTAGCGCGATCGCGCTAGTCTAGAAGCGGGAGGCAGCATGTCAGGAAATTAGCGCGTTCGCGCTAGTCCCAGTCCGGAAAAGATCTGTTAGGGGCAAAATTGAAAATCTGGAGGAACTTTTACTTAACCTATATAAATTCAAGCTCGCCCAATGAGTAAAATATCTAGGTTTTCATCGTTTAGTGCAAGAACATAGAGGCAAGAGGCAAGGAGGAAAATCAAACATCAAGTTCTTCTTTTCTTCTTCTTGTTTTTACGTTTTGAATGAAATTAAATATTATTGAGATGAACACTGCTATGAGTGGCTAAAACCCATCGTTCTAGAGTCATGGGTGAAACATGATTGTTGTTGTTCAGTATTTAATTTAACAAAGTTAGTTTAATCATATTGGGTTATTTATTTAATTATGTTCTCAATTATTTTGATGCGTAGCTAACAGTGGAATACTATTTACGAATCTAGAGTTGAACTCGAAAGTGGGAACATTGGATTGCATATAAAATTAAATAGAGTGAGTTCTTAAACCTGGACATCGGGGGACAGATTCGCAATTAGGATAGACATATACCAATTGCCTTGCTTGGTTGAAAAAACAGGATTTATAAATGCATTCTTGTTAATTTTAATTCCATAGACCTATATGCATTAAGTTAACTTGAATAGGCGAGTAAGAAGTCGACAAATTCTTATGAGCAATATTAACCCTATCAATCAACAACTCAGATAAATCAATTAGTTATTTTAAGCCAAGAACACAACATAATTGTTAACTAGCCCGTGACCCTGAAATACTTTCTCCTACTGATTGTCATTCAAAATTGATATTTGTTTGGTTGGTTGTTTTAGTTAGTTCATTAATTGATATTTTTAGGTAGTAAATTAAAGACGAATACCTTTTGTGAAGAATTTCTTGGATCAATAAGTCAATTGAGTTTAAATCAGTCAACCGTTAATCACAAGTCTTCGTGGGAACAATACTCTACTCACTACTTTATTACTTGACGATCACGTGTACTTACGTGAGTATTTTGATCGCAACAGGTTTTTAGCGCCGTTGCCGGGGACTTAGAAATTAGCTACTTGACCGAGTTAAGCTTTTATTAATTATTTGTTCAAGCTTTAATTTCCAGTCTACCTGGTTTGTGTGAACACTGGCTTTTCTTTTGAATGCGGAGGAGCCGAAGCGCAAACAATTTACTTACCCTTGATCCTAAAATTGAACGAACACTTCACAGAGTGAGGAGGGAAGTAGACGCAAGAACCAGAATTGAAGGAGGGTTGGACATAGTAGTCCAACCACAGCCAATATAGATGGCAGGGAATGAGGAACGCGCGGTGATTGAAGCCGCAAGGCCCATTCTTGCTAACATGACTCAGGCTATTGTGAAGCCTGATATCACAGGGCACTTTAAACTCAAACAGTACATGGTGAAACTGATCCAGTCCAAAAGGCAATATATGGGTCTATCTCATGAAGACCCACAAAGGCACATTCAGAATTTTTTGGAAATTACGGACACTTACAATTATTCGAATGTATCCAAGGACTATGCCAGGCTAACACTTTTCCCCTTTTCACTACTTGGGGATGCTAAAGAGTGGTTGCAGAAAGAGACCACAAACTCAATCTGCACTTGGGATAATCTAGCAAGGAAATTCTTAATCAAATTTTTCTCGACTAAGAAAACAAAGGTATTGAGGAGTCAAATTCTTGGGTTCGAACAGCGAGATGGCGAGACACTTATTCAAGCATGGGAAAGGTACAAGAAGATGCTCAGAGACTGTCCACATCATTGCCAAACTACGAAGTATTGGGTCACACTTTCGTGGATGGGTTAGATGATGCCTCAAAGATGAATCTTGATTCAGGGTGTGGGGGTAGTTGCATGGCTAGACCGTACAGTGAAATCCAAATCTTGCTAAATAACTTCACTGCTAATGATCATAATTGGCAAGGTGAGGGTGATTCATGAAAGGCAATTAAGCAAAAATCTGTTGGAGTACTTGAGCTCGACGACTTAACAGCCATGAGAGCCGATATTGCAAAGTTGGCTAATCAGATGACTAGGATGACAATGCAACAACCACAACCAATGCAACATGTACAACAAATGGCTATTTGCTGCGAATTATGTGGTGACAATCATATGAGCGACATGTGCCCTACGAATCCTGAATCCATATACTATGTGGGGCAGCAGAACAGGGGTCCACCGAATCAGCATGCACAACACGGGAATTCTTACAATCCAAATTGGAAGAATCATCCCAACTTCTCATGGGGTGGAAATTAGCAGAATCAGAATCATTATAGACCCCAAGGGAATTGCAATCCACCTCAAAAGCCACCCTAACAAATGGAAGAGAGTACAAATGATTTACTAAAGAAGTTGTTGCTTGACAATCAGCAGCTCAGAACTGATTTCAGAAATCTTGAAAGACAGATAGGGCAGTTGGCAACGAATCAGAATACCAGACCTGCAGGTGTTCTCCCCAGTGATAGAGAAAAGAATCCTCAAGTGAATGCAGTTACACTCAGAAATGGGAGAGAGCTGGAGGAAGTGCCAAAGAAAAGAAAAGACAAGGCCACACCCGAGGGGGAGTTTATACCTAAGGAAACTCATGAATCAAAGAATAGTGATGCAATTACAGAGCCAGTGGAGGCTAAAAGGCCACCACCACCTTTCCCCCAGAGATTGCAGAAAAAGAATGATGATCGCAAGTTCAACAATTTTCTCTCTATGTTGAGCGAGGTTCAATTAAATATTCCACTTGTTGATGTACTGCGTGAAATTCCAAAGTATGCTAAGTACATAAAGGATATAATGGCTCACAAGAGAAGATTGACTGAATTTGAGACAGTGGCACTTACTGAGGAGTGTACCTCAAGGGTCCAGAACAAGCTTCCTTAAAAGCTTAAGGATCCTGGCAGTTTCACCATTCCTGTGCGCATTGGTAATATTGATGTGGGTCGTGCTCTTAGCGATTTGGGGGCGAGTATAAATCTGATGCCCTTATCTTTGTTCAAGCAATTGGGCCTGGGAGCTCTAAGGCCAACTACTGTAATATTGCAGCTGGCTGATAGATTAATAGCACACCCCGAGGGTGTGATTGAAGACGTGTTACTGCAAATTGGAAAATTTATCTTCCCAGCTAACTTCATTATCCTGGATTATGAGGCCGACGAACTGGTCCCAATCATATTGGGGCGACCTCTCTTGGCTACTGGTGATGAAATTATTAAAGTGAGCGAGGGGAAAATGATTTTGAGGGTGGATTATGAGGAAGCAGTCTTTAATGTGTACAAAGAAATCCAACTCCCCAGCCACTATGAGGAGCTCTCAATGATATCCATTGTTGAGGTTGATGAGCAAATTCTTAACACGAGTGTATATCTAGATAACTCTCTAGAGAAAGCACTTGTGTTGTTCAATAGCATGGGAAACGAAGAGGAGGTTGAGGAGATGATGCACATCGTGGATACATCTTGTGCTTACATGCAGAGGATACACCCTTTTGAGCCCTTGAATAGGCCAGATGGGCTACCCCCAAACCGTCAATTGAGGAGGCTCTAAAATTGGAGCTTAAACCGTTGCCACCTCACCTTAAATATGCTTATTTGGGTGACTCTGACACCTTACACGTTGTTGTTTCTTCTGAATTGTCTAAATTGCAGGAAGAGAAGTCATTGAGGGTACTACGTGAGCACAAGTGAGCACTTGGGTGGACAATTTTTGACATCAAAGGCACTAGTCCAGATTTTTGCATGCATAAAATCCTCATGGAGGACGGGCACATGCCCAGTGTAGAGCAACAAAGCCGACTAAATCCAATCATGAAAGAAGGGGTAATAAAAGAAGTGATTAAGTGGCTTGGCGCAGGTATTGTATTTCCAATCTCAGATAGCAAATGGGTAAGCCCCGTTCAATGTGTACCTAAGAAGGGGGGGGGGATGACTGTGGTTGTTAATGAAAATAATGATTTGATTCCCACAAGAACTGTCACTGGGTGGAGGATTTGTATAGATTACCGAAAACTGAATAATGCCACCCGAAAGTACCACTTCCCTCTCCCCTTTATTGACCAAATGCTTGATAGATTAGCTGGATAGGAATACTATTGTTTCCTAGATGGTTACTCTGGTTATAATCAGATTGCTATAGCCCCAGATGACCAAGAGAAAACCACATTTACGTGTCCATATGGCATATATGCATTCAAGAGAATTCCTTTTTGTCTCTGTAATGCACCTGTGACTTTTCAAAGATGTATGATGGCTATTTTTACTGATATGGTTGAAAGATTTGTAGAAGTGTTCATGGATGATTTTTCTGTGTTTGGGTTCTCTTTTGATAACTGTTTAATGAATCTCGATAAAGTACTTGCTAGATGTGAAGAGATGAACCTAGTGCTAAACTGGGAAAAGTGCCACTTCATGGTACGTGAAGGTATAGTATTGGGGCACAAGGTGTCGAAAAATGGTTTGCAGGTGGATAAAGCAAAGGTGGAGGCAATTGAAAAATTGCTTCCACCAACGTCCGTCAAAGGCATCCGCAGTTTGTTGGGCCATGCAGGTTTTTATCGTTGTTTCATTAAAGATTTTTCGAAAATTTCCTCTCCCTTGTGCAGGTTGCTTGAGAAAGATGTCTCCTTCAAGTTCGATGATGCCTGTCTGAAAGCATTTGAGGAGCTGAAGGGAAGGCTAGTGACTGCACTAATTATCATTGCCCCGGATTGGGAGCAACCCTTTGAGTTGATGTGTTATGCGAGTGACATAGCTATTGGAGTTGTTTTGGGGCAGAGGAGAAATAAAATCTTTCACTCTATCTACTATGCGAGAAAAACTCTGAATCCAGCCTAGATGAACTACACTGTTACTGAAAAAAAGTTACTTGCAGTGGTGTGGGAGTTTGACAAGTTCAGATCATGTTTAGTGGGGACCAAAGTCATCGTCTACATAGATCATTCAACTATCAGATACTTGTTTGAGAAGAAAGATGCCAAGCCGAGACTGATTTGTTGGGTCCTTCTCTTGTAAAAGTTTGACTTAGAAATCCGAGATCGAAAAGGAATAGAGAACCAAGTGGCTGATCACTTGTCCAGGTTAGAAAATTGGAGCCATGTAGCTGAAGGTGGGTCTATCAAAGAAACATTTCCCGATGAGCAATTATTGGAAATCACCTCAAATGAAGCCTCGTGGTATGCAAATTATGTGAATTTTATTGCAAATGGGGTGACACCACCAGAATTGACACTTGATACTAGGCAAAGATTCTTACATGATGTGAGGCTCTACATGTGGGACGAGCCATTCTTATATCAGTTATGTGCAGACCAGTTGGTGCGAAAATTTGTTCCTAAGGAAGAAATGAATGCAATATTGCATGACTGTCACGTATCACCATACAGAGGACATCACGGGGGAGATAGAACCCCCCCAGAAAGTTCTACAATCAGGTTTCTATTGGCCTATATTGTTTAAGGATGCACACGCCTTTGTTAAAATGTATGATAGATGCCAAATAACTGGAACAATCACCAAGAGGCATGAGATGCCTTTGCAGAATATTTTGGCAGTAGAGCTATTTGATGTTTGGGGGATCGACTTCTTGGGACCTTTCCCATACTCCAATAGGAACAGGTAGATCTTGGTGGCAGTTGACTACATGTCTAAGTGGGTGGAGGCCATTGCTCTTCCCACTAATGATGTGAAGGTAGTGGTGAGTTTTGTAAAGAAGCACATCTTCACACGCTTTGGAACTCCATGAGTGTTGATAAGTGATGGAGGAACGCACTTCTACAACAAATTGCTGAATAATATCCTTGCAAAATATGGTGTCAAGCACAAGGTTTCCACGGCCTATCATCCCTAAATGAGTGGTAAAGTGGAAGTGTCAAATAGAGAGGTGAAGCAGATTCTGGAGAAAACAGTGAGTGGAAATAGAAAGGATTGGGCTGGAAAGCTCGACGATGCATTATGGGCATATCGAACTGCATACAAAACCCCTATAGGTACTTCACCGTATAAATTAGTTTATGGAAGGCTTGTCATCTGCCCGTCGAGCTTGAACACAAGTCCTATTGGGCAAATTAAAAGCTGAACATGGATATGGAGTTACCTGGAGAGAAGAGGTTGTTGCAACTCAATGAGCTTGATGAGTTTCGATTGCATGCATCTGAGAATGCCAAGTTGTATAAAGAGAAAACTAAAAGATGGCATGACAAGTACATCCAACATCGAGAGTTTGAGCCAGGGCAATAAGTTCTTTTATGCAATTCGAGTTTGAAGCTTTTTCCTGGAAAGCTTAAGTCTCGTTGGTCAGGCCCTTTCATTGTGGTGAGTGTGAAGCCTTATGGAGCTGTAGAGTTATGGGATATGAGCTCAAGTAGTGCCTTCTTGGTAAATGGCCAGCGGATAAAACATTATTGGGGTGGTGACATTGTACGTCACAAGACCTCGATGGACCTGTTGGATGCTTGAAAATGTGTTGAGTCATGCCTCGACGTTAAATCAGGCACTGGATGGGAGGCAACCCATTGAATTGTTGTAACCGTCATGCCATGACAATAACTAAGGTGCTGGTTGGGAGGCAACCCAATGATAGTTGTAGTGTTATTTGTGAGTTTTATAGCATGCTAACCAATGCAGGTGACAAAGGGGCAGACGAAAAGACCATCAATCATGGTGAACACAGGTGAAAAAAGTGGAAAAATGTGTTGCCCAGTAGCGATCGTGCTACAGTTCGTGCTAACTGGGCAACATTCTGCCTAAGTTGCACAAATTAGCGCGACGCGCTAGGCATCGTGCTATAGTTCGCGCTACTAGCGCGAACACGCTAATGCTCACGCTAAGAGTGTAACATTCTGCCTGGACTACCGCGATCGCGCTAGCTTCGCGCTAGACTTCTCGCTAGTCCCGCCCCAGAAATCACTAGGTTGGGGTCGTTTTAAAGTTTTTAATTTATTTATTTGTATTCTTCCTTTTTCTTCTTTACTCTAAATTAACCCCCTCCTAGTCTATTCCCCCAACGCCTAACCTCTCCCCAAAACTCACACACCCCTCTCCCCAAAACCACTTCCTCCATCTCCAAATCTCACGATCTTACTTCCCCCACCAGGCTCACACACACGTTTTTCTCTCTATTCACCACCATCCACACCACAGTATGAACCCTAGTTGCAATTTCTTCTCTTTTCTTTCTCTTCTTAATTTTTCTTTTCTTTTTAGATTTTTATGGTTGTAGTTCAATGTGTTTGTGTAGTAGTTGTTCTTTGCTTTTTTTCATGTGGAGGAATTGGAAAAATATGCTATGGTGTTGGTGTGTGGTAAGTGTGGGGTGGGTGGTATTTGATTTGTGCTATTGATGAGATTTTGTGGTGGACTCATATTATAAAATTCTTAAAAGAGGGTTGTGCAGGCCTAATGCCCACAAGGTATTTGTGAAAAGGCCTCAATGACCTTTACTATGTAGTTGTGACCACTTACGCGGGTGAAGTCTGAGTAACCGCAGTGTGTCACATCTTTGTGTTCAACCTTGCTAATGTAGCCCCGTTTTTCAGGTATTATGGCACCATCGCGAAAATGCTGCTCCATAGGTCCATCCTCAAGCAGCCAAGTCGACGCACACAAGACACAGAGGGCAGCCCATGCACACCCCTTTGACAGTAACAAATTTGTCTCAGCTGCGGCTCAAGGCTGCTTTACGGAGAAGGCCACTAAACAGCCGATTCTGGAGAGAGGGATTGATATGAATTCACTCCAACATAAATGCCCTCACGTGTACATGGAGCTGTTAAGGCGGGGGCTGCAGACCTTCATAAATAAGCCAGGGGAGGCCAATGCAATAATTGTGCGGGAGTTTTATGCTAATCTGTCTGAGCATGACAATAGTGTGGTCATAGTGCGCCACAAGGCGGTAAATGCCTCTGTTGAGGCGATACGGATGGCATACCATTTACCCCCTCCTGTGTCTAAGCATGATGACTTTTATGAGTATGGCCGGAACCCAACGAACGCAAAGTGGGAGAGATTCTTTGATGCGATTGCGTAACCAGAAAAGAGGTGCAATGGATGCAATACGGTGAGAAGTTTCACTCCTCAGTTTTATCCCCTGAGGCGAAGAGCTGGTTGTATATCGTTAACAGCCATCTCATTCCGTCCAAAAAACCATGGAGGTAAATACACCATAGCTGCTTTGATTTGGTGTTTCATCAAGGGTCTTGACTTCGGTATAGCCAAAGTGATGCACGACGAAATCTTCCTTCGCTGCCCAGTGAGAAGGTATGGGTTCTTTTTCCTCTCCCTAGTGACTCAGCTTTGCAGGCAAGCTTGGGTGCCCGAGAATCTCCGCGTGGATGGTCTAGTACGAAATGGTCACAAGGTCCGACCCAACAAAGGCACCACGGCAACAGAGCCAGCAACATCAGGTGGAGCGGATGAGAGTGGCTCTGATGATTCGGAAGAAGGGGTGGCTGATCAGATAAACGTGGAGGGCGAAACACAGGCCCATGAGCCCAGCGTAGCAGCTGCAGCATCGTCCGGAGAAGCCTTATCTTCAGGAATTGCCATAATATCCCGTTTCGCGACGTTGGAGCAGGAGGTGGCTGGGTTGCGCTGCTCCGTGACTGAGTTGGGTACTCGTGTAGATACAGTGGCTGCCTAGCAGACGAAGTCTGAGAAATTTTTTTGGGCTGGCTGAGAGCTTTGGGGCGTGCATTGATCGCTGCCGACTCAACGCTACGCAAAAGGTAAGAAGAGCGGGTCGTAACAGCTTTTACCCGGATAGTGGTTCGGGATCGATTTTCCATAGGGAGCTAGTAGTGGAGTTGTATTGTCTGTCTAGCCTAGAATTGCGTTTTTACTTCTAATTGCACTTCAAACATTTTTGGGTTTTTATATTTATAACTACTATTATGGACTAAGGATTAAAGCTAATTTATGCTAAGAGAATATTTCTAAGTTGTAATTAATGAAGAGAAAGGCACTAGGGTCATGGCATCAACTAGGTGGTTAATTAACAGGTAGAAGCTACTAAGGATAAATTGACATATTTGGGGTGTCCCCCCAAAAGAGTATAGTAAAGGGAGTTTTTCCAATTAAAGGACAATCGAAACAGGATTTATTATTAAGAGTTAAAGTCGCCACTTGAGAGATTTATGGTGTCCCAAGTCACCGGTTTGAATCCCGAATCGAGGAAAAAGTTGACTCTGTATTACAGTCTACGAACCAAAAATCCGGATAAGGAATTCTGTTAACCTGGGAGAAGCTGTTAGGCATTCCCGAGTTCCGTGTCTCTTAACTATTATATTTGGCTAAATTATCTGATTTTATACATGTTTTATCTACGTGCTTTTAACTTTGAACCGTTTTTATTATTATTTTTCAATGAGAATTTCAACGTCGTAAAAACGCGTCTCGAACCACGTCACATCAATGCACCCGTGGTTATCGACATATTTCGACTCCGTTGAGATTTGGATTTGGGTCACATAAATGTGCACCTGAATTTTAAGAAGGTAAAATTATTAAACATGTGCCTAAAGAGACTAACGCGTTATTATTCTTTGAGGGAAGGCCGTAAAAATTTGCTAGACGGCTCGTCCCGAATTCTAAGTAATTATTATAACCATTTATTGAGGGCCCTGCAGTTTGTGCGTTTTATTTGGCGAGGCTCGTCTCATATTTTATTTAAAGGTCCATCCTAAAATAAACTATGATATTCTATATTATTGGTCTCTAAAAGTAAACCTAATTAAATAACATTCTTGAAAATACCCTAGCTTGTTAGTTATTAGATTAAAACAAATGCAAAAGGAAAATTGCACTCGAGCTGAACACAGGGAGATTGTTTCGTTCCTTATTCTATTAGTGAATATTACTAAAGTTGAGATTACAAATAGAACATGAGATTGACCATAGTATTATCAAAACAAACTAACTATTTTCCAACTAATTTAACTAACATTATTAGATAAATTGAACTATTGGAAATTACTGCATGAAACTCAGAACCATCCAGAATTCATTTTTACAATTACTAAGACTAACCTTAATCACTAATGTTCGCTCGAAAGTTTGTTAAACATAGTCAACACTTGGAAAGTCTATTATCATTAATATTCAAAGGAACGTTAACACGTCTTGTTCAAACCCAACTCGTGCCTACTGGTAAAATGTGAGAACGAACTGATAAAATAGTGACTAATCAACTCAAATCCTAATACCACTTTAGTTACTAATTACGGGCTGAGTTACTTCTACTGATATGTAATTTCTGATTTAAAACAAAAAAAACTGGACTGTTCAAATTAGCACTTAAACCCGAACTTGTTTTTACCATTACTGAAATTTGTACTTACATCACACTATACTAGTAATGAATTAGACCAAATTAAAATCACTAACTGGAGAATTCACATACTCATAGGAGCAAACTGAGCTAACTGAATAGTCTATAAAAGTCCATTACAAGTTTAAATAAATAGAAACAATACTAGTTAAACAGTCTAAGTTTAAGCAGTTCTTATGCACTGAAATTAAATAACTATTCTGTTCTAAACTAATTACATCCATAAGCATTCATACTGAGCATAGACTTGGAACACCCCTTCATTTCATTTTCAATTGAAGATTACATCAGTCATGAGGTTAAATTTGTGTACCTAGAGATTAGAAACACAACAAGAAGGAGTAAGATCAGCAGCAGCAGTAAAAAACAACAGTAACACCAGCAACAGACAAAACCCAGGAATAATATGAAACCAGTAGAAAGCCAACAACTCAACTACAAAATCACTTGACTACAACCCAGAACTTGTTGTAAAACCAACAACAACAATCAACACACAAATAGGCCCTAATGAACTTGAAATAAACCAAAAGACTGATCCAGTAGATCCCAAAAGAAACCCCCAAAACAACTTAGTTTCAACCAAATACCAATCGGAATGCAGTACCAGCAACCAAAAGATGAACTCGAAAATATAACTTGATAGTTAAAGCTGAAGTTCTCTTTAGTTTTCAATTAAACAGTATTAGTTGAACTAACTGACTCCTTAAACTTTCTGAGAAACTGATTTTCAGGGTTCAAAAACCAGCCCCTAACTCTGCCCAAATTTCCCTTATTTATATCCCAAAACAGACCCCTTGCTACCCTTGAAACACTCAAAAACCTCAGGCAACACTCTTCCCATCCCCTCTTAAACCCCATTACTATATGCTTTGTTTTCTTTTAATTCATTTGTCCCCCACTACCATATGTCTTGTTCTATTTTTAATTAAAAGGTTATGGGCATATATTTGTTTAATCAACTTTCACTTAAAACCTCCCCATACCATTATGTTGTGTTTCCCACTAATTATTAAACAAATGTATTATTTTATTAGTTCATCAGTACCTACTGGACAGAATATTTAAACTAATTATTTTTACACTTTTAAATCCCAAAATACCCCTGTAACTACTGAAATTACTATCCTACCCCAATACCCTTTTAACATGTACAAAACCATATCAGCTATAACCAATTCACCTAATCAAACTCAATCAATTGATCAAACTAAACCAGCTTTTAATTAACACTAGTACACCAAAACTGAATTTGAACCAGGGTCAAGCTCATCTCAGACTCCACACTTAACAGAACAAGCAATTAGATCCAAGTCACTGAACTCAACAACAATTGAACTCAAATTAGATCAAACTGCATAACAATCAAGATGAAGGATTCCATGGCTCTGAGCAAATCACAATCAGAAATTCAAACTTAGACAAAAGATGAATGAGCACTATAAATTCACTGAATAAAAAACAAACTGAACCTATATGTAAAACCTTATGAACAACAAAGGAACGTAAAAGCTTAAAAGACCACTACTAAATAATCACAAACAAACCGGATCAACGACTTAATAAGAGATATTCAAAAACGAAGCTAAAGCATGGTAATATAATGAACACAAAATGAGAAAAGCCATAAACTCTGAATTTTTACAGAGCCATTAAAATAGAACCATACTAACAAAATAATGAAGGTGAAAGACAAACCTGAAGGAGCTTTCCGATTAAACCGAAATGAAGCAACAATTACAACTGCACATTGACACGACTTTAAACGAAATCAACAACATCGAACCAGAATCTCGGACAAAGACTTCAACTTCGACGGAAACAAAATCTGTCCGGACAACGAATGTCTTAAGCAACGACGAGCAGCAAACGAACGTTTTAAGGAATGATGACTAAAGATGACAACTAACAACACTGAAGACGACGACTGAAGATGAACGTCTTAAGGAAGACGATGTTCGCACACTGAAGACTGAGTGGTCAGTGGTTTGATGACGAGAATGGTGGAGCTTCGGCGTGACTGGGTGGTCTGAGGCGGCGCGGCTGCTGGTCGTTTGGTCGTTTGGAGCTGGTCTTCATGGTCGTTTGGAGCTGGTCGTTTCATGGTTGTTTGGAGCTGGTCGTTTGGTTTCGTGAAGGAAGAAGAGGGTGGTCGTCTAGTTTTGTGAGGGGGACGAGGGTGGTCGTCTGGTTTTGTCAGGGGGACGAGGTTGGTCGTCTGGTTTTGTAAGGGGTACGATGAAGATGGGATGG